>JALPQI010002404.1:0-37998 GCA_025490895.1 Thaumatotibia leucotreta
GTTGGACGAGGCTCTTCGCTATTAAACCGTTCGCTGTAACGACTATCGGGACTATGATCGTCGAGTCAACATCCCACATGGCGGTTATCTCGTGGGCCAAGTCTAGGTACTTACTGGACTTGTCCTTCTCGGCCTTCACGAGATTCTCATCATGGGGGATGGTGACGTCGACGAGCACAGCCCGGCGCTGCGATCGATCTACCAGCACGATATCAGGCTTATTGGCTACAATAGTCCTGTCCGTGATGATAGGTCGATCCCAATAGAGCGTGGCACGACCATTTTCGAGAACTGGTGCAGTTGTGTACTTGTAGTATGGCACTTCGACGTCCACAAGGCCGTATTGAAGAGCAAGCTGCTGGTGTATAATACTGGCTACGAGGTTATGTCTGTGCAAGTACTCGGTGTTAGCAATCTGAGAACAACCGGAAATAATATGCCTGAGTGACTCCCCGGGACGGCGGCATGCCCGACAAATGTCGACCGTACCGTCCTTCAGGATATATTTCCGGTAGTTATTCGTCATGATAACCTCGTCAGCAATTGCACAGGCAAAACCCTCGGTTTCTCCGAAGAGGTCCCCGAATCGTAGCCAGTTCACCGACGCGAGCAGATCTACGTCAGGTCCCGTGAGGGCCTTGTAGAACCGCCCGTGTAGCTCCTTGCTCTTCCATACCGCCTTGCGGTCGTCGGTGCTTAGTACCACAGGTCTGCGCCAGTTCTCTTTTGCCAAGGAGAGCGGCGTGAAGTTCCGGTCTACTGCCACCACATCACGATGCATCCCGCACTCATTGTTTAGGAAATAATTTCTAAGATTGTACACCTCGCGGTTGTGGAGGTTTTTGGCATTTAAGAAGCCGCGGCCCCCACACCTCCGCGGGATGTACAATCTCATAACTGATGAGCGCGGGTGTAGCATTCGATGTGTGGTGAGCAGTGTACGGACCCTTCGATCCAGGGCGTCCAGCTCGGTCTGAGTCCACCTTAGTATGCCAAAGGAGTATGTGAGTATGGGTATTACCCAGGCGTTGAAGGCGCGCACTTTGTTGCCTCCTGACAAAAGACTGTTAAGTACTTTTGTGAGCCGGCTGAAAAAGCGCTCCTTCACCGCCTGTCTAATTCCCATATCTTCAATACCCAAAGACTGTGACATACCAAGGTATTTATAGGTTTCTGCTTCAGAGATAGATCTGAACGACATTGTCTCAGAAAGCTGTAAATTTGTTGAATTTACTACTTTCCCCCGCTGCACATGCATAACCGCACACTTATCGACACCAAACTCCATATTGATGGCACTACTGAAAACTTCTGTGGTTCGCAGTAGTTCCAACAAGTCTTGGCTATTTGGCGCAAATAATTTGAGATCATCCATATACAGAAGGTGAGAAATGACTTCACCCTCTCTCCGAAGCCGGCAACCTAGTCCTGAATTCTTCAGCAGGGTGCTGAGGGGATTCAGAGCTAGGCAGAACCATAAGGGACTCAGACTGTCACCCTGGAATATTCCTCGCTCGATCCTTATGAAGTCCTGCGGGCCAGAGGGGTCATCTCCGCCTCCTGGTTGACGAAGGACTGTGGTCCACTGCCCCATACACGCGCCGAGAAAGGATCTTAAAGCTGCATCAACTTTATACAGCTCCAAGACCCTTCCCAACCATGAATGAGGCACCGAATCATAGGCCTTCTTGTAGTCAATCCAAGCAGTGGAGAGGGCACCTCTGTTACGCCGGACTTGCTGGCAAATAGTCATGTCGATGAGGAGGAGCTCTTTAGTACCACGGGACCCAACCTTACATCCATTTTGAGCAGAGGCCAGAACATTGTTCGCAACAATGTGCGTGTTAATTTTTGCTCTCAAAATGGATGTAAGGAGCTTGTAGAGTGTAGGCAAGCACGTGATGGGTCGGTAGTTTTTCGATTCCGTGGTACTACCGGACTTGTAGAGCAGGAAGGTTACACCTGTTGTTAAGGAAGGAGGCAGGGAACCAAGCTCAATGGCTTGTTGGAATTGCGCTGCTAATCGCGAGTGGGAACACCGAAACCATTTTAGCCAGAAGTTGTGCAATCCGTCCGGTCCAGGACTTTTCCAGTTCTGGGCAGGTCGGATGGCACAACTTACGTCATCGGGGCTGATGACAACTGCCTCCATAGGTTCGATGGTCTCGCACTCACGTTCAACAACGTTCATCCAATCGCCCTCAATGTGTCCGACGGGCACCGACCAGATGCTACGCCAGAAATCAGTCATGGCAGTAGCATCCGGCAGATGCGCGTCGGACAAATGATGATCGGTTCCCTCCCACCTTCGGTATAACTTCCGTTGGTCACTTTGGAAGAGGCGGTTCTGTTGAAATCGATCCACACGCTCTCTGTAGCGGCGGATACGGCTTGCCCATGCATAAACTTTCTGCTTCAGAAAGTCAATGCGCTCTGTGAGGTTGGCCATGTAGTCGCAGGGCATGATGCCCGTTCCCGCGAACGCCTGGTTCACAAAGCGCATTACTCGGGGGCGGTTATTGCCCCCCCTGAAGCAGATCAGCTTTGCAATGAGGGTCCTAAACGAGTCGATACGACGCTCGATCCGCACTTGCCATGCGGGGACACCCCCGGCGGTCCTAGGTGCACGGTCAGCGTCCGGAAACTTGACTCGAGCAACACGGCACGCCGCGATGGCCCCACAGTACATGATCGAGTGCGTATCGTCCAAATCTTTACTGGACCGTATGTACGGCTCCAGTAAAGCGTTTAGGGCTCCCATTAACGCTAGATTGCGTCTATTCATGGGCAAGCGTGGTAACCGTGGCCTAGAATTGGGTGTGGAGCGATATTCCATAATCGCGTCCTCCAAAGTCCTCCTCAGATGCTCATCAGTTGCAGTACTTACACTCTGACTCGCGAAATACTCCTCATCGGCACTGGGATCAACCCGCGGCGCCCCCGGTGCCAGGTCGGGTGTCGGCACCGGATCCGGCGACGTGGCGGGCGGGTCCCGCGCCGAGGTGGAAGCTGCGCGAGTCGAGAGAGCCTGCAGGCGAAGCCGATCAAGTGTCGAGTCATCCAAACGCTTAGAACGTAGGATGACCCGCACCTGATCCGCTAGTCGTTGCTCCGATACGGCGATGGCGGGTTCAAGAGCCTGAAACAGAGGCAGAAGCCTGGAACGGTACGCGGTTAGTCTGGTTCCCCCCTCTGTAGCCTCGTAGTAGGCGCGCATGCAGTTCTCATTTATTTCCTGAGTCCATCGCATGCGACGCACTACACCACCGGCAGCGGGAGCCGTGGGCGGGGCAGGATGTCCCGCGGGCCCCAAGCGTGCCGGCAGCGGTGGCCGCCCTCGTCGCGCAGGTGGTCGTGGCGGCGGCGGCGGCGGCGGCCCGCTCTCGTCGCTGGATCCGTCTGTGTCGGGCGCTGTGGCGAATTCATCGCCCGACGGCGATGTGGACGGAGAGCTGGACGAGGCGGGCGAAGGTGGAGGTCGTGCGCTTCTGGTGGAATCCGCTTTAGTTTGACTTCTTGTTTGCATTCGGTTTGAATTAATTTCCTTGTACGCGTCTAGCCGTGTTCAACATGTCAAATGTCAAAATGGTAATTGCGACTTTGTGACTACTTTCATTGTTAGTTTTGTGTGATATTAACATCTTCGTCATTATCAGGGTCACTTGGATGGTTTTATCGCAATCGTGGTGTATAAAACGCGTATAAAATAAATATTTATCAAAATCGTAATACAAACACGTCTGTCACTGTCACAGCGGTTTTTTTTTTTTTTTTTTTTTTTTTTTTTTTTTTTTTTTTTTTTTTTTTTTTTTTTTTTTTTTTTTTTTTTTTTTTTTTTTTTTTTTTTTTTTTTTTTTTTTTTTTTTTTTTTGCAATTCACCCATAGAGACCATTATTATTATTATTATTATTCTTTGTAATATAGCTTATGATTATTATATAATCGTTACGGTCTTCGAGAGAACTAGAACCTTAAAAATTAAATAAATGCATTTTCTCATATACCAACATTTTTAGTTGAAAATTAATATTTTTCTGGTTTCTCAAAAATAAAATTCATGTTATTTATTTAAATTCCCTGATAAATCCAGCTTGAAATGCACTACTACATTGGTTTAATGATACTTTTAAGGAAAGTGTATAATATTTTATTAAATTATGTCAATAAATAAAAAAAAAAATAAAAAAAAAACTACACACACTATTTCGTTATTATTTTATAAGTTAATCATTTATTTAAGTTAAAAATGTTTGTAACATCGACTCCACTGCTCTATGTTCAATAAATGCCACCAAAATCCTAACCCTATTCATAACACTTTTTTTATACTTCCTTTTAAATTATCATGAAAATTCTCGGTTTCCGAGTATATTCCCGCAATTTTGAGTATGTTCTGCAAAAAGTACAATGCTATATACCAACCTATTTGATATTGATATTGATAGTGAATCACTGTAATAGATAAGTATTAGTACTAGTAATTATATAGACCTGTATTCCACTGTATTTCTGGTGAATAAACGTATTATTATATTTGATCGATACGTGTTTTTCAATTAAAATGCCTTGAAGGTCACAGTGGAATTCCATAAACACATCTTTAATTAAGTATTTTAAGTATCAAGTTTTGATAGTTAAGGAAAACCTACCGACATTATTAGTAATCTTGCATGTTTAGAAATCCTCGTTTGCAATCTGCATATTAAAAGGCGTATGATGTCATTTCTGTGTAAGACAAACTAAGGAACTTTTACTATTATCAGAACAGTCTCGAAATCTCTAAGTTGAGAAGAGATGCAGTTTTTCTGTCGTAATCCAAAATGTCCAAATCAGAGTGTAAAGTTGTAAAAATCATAGGTACATTACAAAAAATAATTAAGCTTTTGAGTCTAGAATATAGATTCCGGTATTCGATACTATACAAAAATGGCATTACCATGAATTATGGCATACCATTATGGCATTATGGCATAGTAGGTATTTGATAGTAACGAAATTTCTATAATATCGGACTTTTGTCATCAAAAATATCGATACCATCAAATACCAGAATCTATGGAATAGCTTAATTGATCTCTCTGAGAAACGTGACCGGATTTTTTTTTATCGTAACCCAAGATGATGAGCCCTTTGGCGCCAAATCTGTCTTTGATCATGGGATCTTGGAAAAATCGGTTCCGTCGTTTTTTTATTTATATATTTGGTGATTTTTTTTTATATTTACAATTTCCTAAAAAAAAAACAAAAGGTATCGCGATGAGATCGCTTTCGCGAAAATGTTGCATGTTATTACTTCCACTAGTTATCATATTAAATATTTCAATCTGTAACTACTTATCAATAGGTAGCGAATGGATACTTATATATTTTTATAGAATCGACAGTCGATTAACAAGAAGTCCCTATAATAGCTCAATAATGTTACGAGAATTCCGGTCTCTATGGGTGAATTGCAAAAAAATGGTACATAATTAAATGCCTTTAATTAAAACAAAATTTTACGTCAACATTTTTGTGTTCTGAAGTTAAATTTTGTGTAACAACTTTTGGCACTGAAAAAGGGCGACGAATTCAAATTTTATATGAGCGATCAACAATACGAACCTATATCTTTTAAATTTGTCCCGTTTTACTACTGCCAAAGGTAACTTTCGTAACACAACTGACGCGCTCGCGACTTTTGTTTTGAGTATGTACAATTTTTTACAATCGAACTTTAACCCTTAACTTGGCAGTGTATCTTAAAAGATAGGTACATACTTTTTGACCCACTTTTTGTATTTTTTTTAAGACAGAATTTTTCGCTCTACGCAGCGGCGAGGAGGCTAGAACGAAGGATTTTTTAAAATTCTGCCATGTTTAGTGCTATGATCGCAGGCTCTATACATCATTTATACAATTTACAAGAATATTTTATCTCGTTCCAGAAAAACACATGGGTTCAAGATGACAAGAAAATTCCTCTTCTGCTTTCCCCTCAGGGTGGGAAACATGGTGTTCGGGTATTTTATATTAGTAAGTGGAAACATTCATATTACGCTCTTACCATAAGTGGGTACTGTCACGTCTAAAAATAGTATACTTTTGAGAATGTTTATCCAAAGCAGAAGGTTCAGAATTCTTAACGTGTTTTTGGGTAGGTACGCTCGGTATTCATGATAAAGTAGAATACTTATGTAGTAATATCATATCCGGATGAAAAGCTAAGTGCTTGAGTTGAGAATCATTTTAAGCATACAGATATCTACCTAAATATAAATATCTTGGGACATCTTACACAAATCAACCTAGTCCCACGGTAAGCTCAATTAAGGCTTGTGATGTGGTACCAGGCGACGATATATAATAATAGATACATATAGATAATTCAATATAAAAACAGCCACGACCAAGGAACAAACATTTGTGATAAATAATTACACAAAGAATGCCCTCGCCGGGATTCAAACCCGGAACCTCCAGCTTCGTAGCCAGGGTCACTACCAACTAGGCTACACCTAACCAATTAACCCCGCCTTAGTTGGTCAACTCTATAGATCATGCAAGTGAGCCCAAGTATATTTTCGTCACAGCGTAAATGAGAAGAAATTTGGAAGAAATACGTACCTACCTACATATCTGGTATTTTTGCGCTATTTATATTATTAACAAACTTTATTTTTATTTTGATAGTCGCAGAATGTATAATAATATGCCGTTGTTAAATCTCAACTCCAAACGATCTTGTTATACATACTTTCAATAATCTATTTTAAGAGTTCTGAACTTCTGAGTTGTAATTCTAACTTCCATAACTCCCTCAACTCTTAAACGCTCCTTTATCAACAGTTGAGTAACGATAACGGTGCTTGAATTGCCTACATACTATGAGTAGGCGCTAGCACAAAACGAACAAATTATTACCTCAAATGTCTATAATTATCTGTCTCATTATGCCCGTATTTTAATTATCGGACAATATATTAAGTTTATTGAAAATCATTAAAAAATAAACTCTTTTCAGTAGAAAACTTCTTCATCTAAAAATATTATGGATTAGGTACAAATTGCTGATTTAAATAATAAACTGTTGGATACAGTTTTTATAGTGAGTTGAGTGTCACTTGTCCAGCGTGGCGATTATGGGCATTTATATTCTAATGCGTCATTTTCAGTGACTTATGATGAAATTAAATCCAAAAAGTTAATATGGCATTATACAGTCTCGAAATGTGGTCAGGAATTCACCTTTCAAGTTTGTCGGGTTACTCACTATCCATCCTGTATATAAGGTCCTAATTTATTAGATGCAGATATTTTTACAGCTGATAGTACTCGGTCTCTAGAGTATATTAAACCGTGAAACATTATAGCTTTTACGATGTTTTTTTGGAGAAAACGGAAAAACTAATTTGCTACGTCAAAACACCCTGTTTATGTGATTATTAAATGAAAACTCATTGAACAGATTCTAGTACCTCTTTTACGTACCATTTAACTGGAACTGGCCACTTCACGTCGATAAATTAAATAATTGATTGTCAATGTCATGTTATTTTCCGTTGGATTGTGTCGTTTGATGACATGACAGACAGTGTTATTGTGACATGTGATAATGCACATGATGTTTTTTTTTAGAAAAAATTATAATTATTTTTTTTGTTAGGAAAATGAAATCAAAAAAGTTACATGAAAAGATTTCTTAATTTATATTTAAAGTCAATTATTTTAATGTAAAGTATCATGTGTTAAAATATCTGCAACTAATAAATTAGGACCTTAAACAGGGTGGAAAGGGAAGACGTTCCATCCCGCTACCGACTGATCCTACCAACCATTACGATGATTTAGATTTAGATTTAGATATTTATTCTCATAATATAAAATTACACTATAAATTGTCTTAAACTAATCTACATGAATTTATATTATGATCGTCAGGTAATAAAATAAAATAACATGAACTAATAAAAAATACAAAACAACGAGATACAATTTAAAACGTGCCAATTAATCCTATGTCAACAATATTCAATGCATGTCAAAACATAATTATAAATAATAATAATAAAATTAATTAAAATGCTAGTATCTCTTAGTGATCGTCATGTGCTAAATATAAACTAGTTACAAAACAATAATGGATAATAATAATAATTTAAACAATTTAATTTACTTTGTCGAATGTCAAACACATATACTCGTGAACAGAATACAGTGGATTTTTCAATAAAAGGTATCTCAGTTGACGCTCAAATGTTTCGTCAGATGTTTCTATACGCAATTCAGAGGGTAGACGCTCATAGTATGTGGGACCAATCACGCGCGGGTTTTTGCATGAAAGTGCCATGCGTCGCGGCACTGTTCGGAGTCTACCAGTGGATCGTATCAATTTACCCGAAACTTCAACACGTTTAAAAAGTGATAAGTTCTTTCTTACAAACATAATTACTTCGAACATGTACAGTGAGTAGTGCGTCATGATGCGATAGTTAACAAACAGTTCCCTGCAAGAGTGCCGAGGCTTAACTCCCGCCAGTATTCGTATCGCACGTTTCTGGAGTATTAACACGCGATCTGCACTCGTGGAGTTGCCCCAAATCACCGTACCATATGACATCAAGGAGTGAAAATGCGAGAAATATACGGCTTTCAACGACTTGCTTGATATCAAAGGTTGTAGTTTTTTTAGGGCAAAAATAGCACCACTCAACCTATTACATAGCCCGTCCACATGGCACTTCCAATGCAAATTTGAGTCAAGTGTAAAACCCAAGAATTTCGTGGCATTACATATTGGCATAGGCCCTTCAGCAATACAGAGTGGCACCTCAATCGTACGTCCTGAAAAAATCATTACATTTGATTTGGCGACGTTTAGAAGCAATCCGTTAGAAGAGAACCATGCTTGCAGTTGGTAACAGGCCTCATTGATCCTATCAGCAAGTTGAGTATGTGTTTTGGCGTTGACGACGACTGAACTTTCAGTATGGGACCAACATCGAAAGCGTACATGGAAAATTGACTTTTCCATACTATTGAACTCTAACTAATCACTCACTTTGTATGAGGGGTTAATTTTTTTTAAATATTTTTATGTTGGTCCCATACTGAAAGTTCATCGTAATGGTTGGTAGAATCAGTCGGTAGCGGGATGGAACGTCGTCCCTTTCCACCCTGTATACAGTGTGTGGCCTTTAACACGGGAGAAAAATGAAATGAGTGACTCCTTAGACTATCGGCCATAATCCTGTAAAGGTCCCGGTGTTTCAAAGTGGTTAAGTTCGGAGATATTGCCATTCAAAGCTATGGACCTTTAGTACTGGATCTTGGCATCACGATGTCGTAGCTTGTCAGTCGCAACACATCTTGATAGTATACCAGGTACGAAGTCATAACAATAATTTTGTTTTTATTTTTACACTAATAATGTTACGGTTTTAAAAAAAAATGGAAATTCGATGATTCAAAAATGATAAGTTATTGATAACTTTTAATTCAAGTAAATGAACCCATAATAATGAAAAATACATGAACAAAAAATTACAAAAAAAAGTTTTTTTTTTTAATTGCAATATGTCGAAATGATTGTTGATCAGCTTATTAATGCACCGTTTAAATTTTCACCCCGGTTGTAGGCCACACACTGTATTTACGCATAGTTAATAGCAGGCCTACGTCCAGCAGTGGACTGAGATAGGCTGATGATATAGGTGTCAATTATATAATCGATGACGGTAACTTGTCGCCTAAACATTTATTAATTACGATTTTTTTTGTATTCCAGATGATAACAATAGCAGTAATGGCTTACAATCTATATCAGCTTGGACTCAGCATCAATTCTCCCGACAAAGTAGATTCCAGCAAGTTCCAAAACTGGGAGAAGTTAGAAGAATTGTTCGGAGAGAAGAAAGACACGATGGTAGCAGTAGTTGCTATGGTGTATTACACGTCGTACATCATTGTCGCTTTCCTGATGTTTCTCTTCTCCGCCATGTTCACGTGTGGAGCTTATTCGGTAAGATTTTTAATTTATTATTTTTATCATTTCGAGTGGCCGTGTTTTAGCCGTGTGGTGACGGCAGTGAGAATACATTTGTCACCACCCCAACTCCATCTGCGGGTGTCGTAAGAGTCGACTAAGGGATTGAAGTGTCACTGACCATTATTTAATAAAAGATTGATGATGGGCAGCAGCGTCATCATAGTGGACACATTACTGCGATCGCCAATCCGCTTGCCCAGCGTAGCGATTATGGGCATTTACCTCCTAATGCGTCTATACGCATAGTTAATAGGAGAGGCCTACGTCCAACAGTGGACTATCATAGTCTGATGATGTGTGATGATGTGATCATTTCGAGTACATTCAACCAATCGACAACAACAATGTATAAGGGTGCAGCTCCACTGACGCGGAGCGGAGCGGAGCTGTGGGAGCTGGGCCAATGAGACAGTATCACAGTGTTTCGAATTCGAATTTGAAGAATGTAATTGGTGAATTTTGCACAGCTCCGCTCCGCTCCGCGTCAGTGGAGCCGCACCCTTAGACTCAAAGTGCTGAAGGTTTGTTTAGTACTTAGAATTTTGAATGTTGTTCCCTAGTCTCAGTAGTTACTTCGTTTATTGTCAGTTAGTAACTAGCTGCTAGTTACTAACTAGGAAACAACATTCAAAATTCTAAGTACTAAACTCAAGGACCATGTCAAAGTATCGTTATCAATCAGATTGTAAGACATTTGAAACAATGGAGACAATAAACGAAGTAACTACTGAGATATAGATTAACATAAGTTGTTTTAATTTTTTTCTATTTATCAAAACAAAAAAAAAATAACAAAATACAAAGTTGCTAGTTGAAGAGTAGTAACATGTTTTATTGGATTTTTGATTGTCAGCCGACAAATGGTTGTTATATGATTATTTCACATTTTATAGGTGAACAACTGCCTGGTGTCATCGTTCTTCCTGTACAGCTTCTTCCACTTGTTCCTGACGATATTCCTCATTGTGTGGGAGGCCACCTCTGGAGGATGGATACAGCTCGGTCTCATCGCAGGCACTGACTGTGAGTTTAATATATACTAATACGTATATACTATCTGCAAAACTAAGTAGCGAAGAGCAATAAGGGTGCGGCTCCACTGAGGCGGAGAGGAGCGGAGATGTGCAAAATTGGTCAATGACACCGCATGACAGTGTTTCGAATTTTGAATTTGAAGAATGTATTTGGTAAATTTTGCACATCTCCGCTCCTTTCCGCCTCAGTGGAGCCGCACCCTTAAAGTCCGCTTTCCTTTTATTCGTAACCCTATCTGAACAGGGTGCTTAAACAAGTTGCCAATCGCTAACGCTTAATCGTCAATCGTAAACGAAAGGCAGCTAACTGTCTTTGTCGCACTAATATGAAATAGTGACAGAGAGGGAAAACTACGATACGCTACTATGCGTTAGCGATTGGCAACTTGGCTAAGCACCCAGGGTGCTTATGCCGCGGCCACGACATTGGTCTAAGGCGACCGGCTTAGCGGAAAACCATACGTGCGAAAGGGAGTACCCATATCGGAATCCCGCTCCGACTCATGGATTCGCTCGCCGCTTGTCGCCTTAGACCAATGTCGTGGCTCTTTAGCTAAGTTGCCAATCGCTAACGCTTAGTAGCATATCGTAGTTTTCCCTCTTTGTCACTCTTTCTTATTATTGCAACAAAGGCAGTTAGCTGTCTTTCGTTTACGATTGACGATTGAGCGTTAGCGATTGGCAACTTGTCTAAGCACCCAGTCCTCAAATACTTTGTACAGTCAAGGGCATTAATATATATACACTTCTCCATACTGATCCCTTACAAATGTGTCTAAACTCGTACCTATATGTATTAATATGCACTCGACTGTACACAATAAGACGAATGTAACTATTTATAAAGTAACAACTGAGAAAAAAGTAACAAACTATCTACCTACATAACAAAACTAAATTAAATTATTAACTAAACATTATTAAGACGAATTTATTAATTACTGCTTAATTTTCCTATTTTGTTACCATTATTTTATAGGATTATCAAAATTTCTACTACTTATTTCAAATAATCAAGTAAGCCCATAATCTATGAAACTGAAATTGTAAATGAACAATCAATAATCGAAATTTAGTGCTTAATTGTCGTTAGGAAGCTGACTGAAATTAAGATTTTTTACTTCGCGCTAATTGGGTAACCCAAAAAGTAAAAATGCCCACATTTTTGACGAAAGTCTAGCAATCATAAATTATGAAAATCAACGTTAGTAATGGAAAGCGGGCACGACTAGGCAAACGCAGCGTAGGACGTCCACTCACAAGATGGACAGAAGACGACCTTATGAAGGTCGCCGGGACACGCTGGATGCAGGTCGCATCCAACCGGTACATGTGGAGGTCCAGAGGGAATATGTTCAGCAGTGGACCTCTTATGGCTGAGATGATGATGATGATGATGAACGGAAAGCTATCACCCAAAAATCGCATACCTATATATAAGGTCCTAATTTATTAGTTGCAGATATTTTAACACATGATACTTTACGTTAGACTTTAAATATAAATTAAGAAATCTTTTCATATAACTTTTTTGATTTAATTTTCCTAACAAAAAAATTAATTATAATTTCATCGAAAAAAAATCATCATGTGCATTATCACATGTCACAATAACACTGTCTGTCATGTCATCAAACGACACAATTCAACGGAAAATAACATGACGTTGACAATCAAGTATTTAATTTATCGACGTGAAGTGGCCAGTTCCAGTTAAGTGGTACCTACGTAAAAGAGGTACTAGAATCTGTTCAATGAGTTTCCATTTAATAATCACATAAACAGGGTGTTTTACGTAGCAAATTTGTTTTTCCGTTTTCTCCAAAAAACATCGTAAAAGCTATAATGTTTCGCGGTTTAATATACTCCAGAGACCGAGTTCTATCAGCTGTAAACATATCTGCATCTAATAAATTTTATATTAAGATACCTACATTCTATCAAGTAACTAGTACAAATATTCAAAGTGTATCTTTTCTATTTCCAGTGATACTGGTTGTATGCCTCTTCAGTGTCAAGTATCTGATGGAAGCGATACGAACCGGCAACATCTACAGCAGACCGGGAGAAGTTTATTATAAGTATTAAGTATATAAGATTACAATTATTTTGAAATGAACTAAATGCAAAAATCAAGCAATATAAACAAAATAATTATTAAAATATTTGTTGACCTCGTTTTTCATTCTTTATTTATAATTAAATGCAATACGTGTATGTAAAATTAATAAATAAACAATGCTACAGATTTATGATGGTCCCGTGTTTAATCGTTTGGCGTTGTTGCCGTCACGTCTATTAACAAGTACGCAAGTGCAAAAGTGACAAATAGCACGATAAACGACAAATGCGTGACTATCATAAGTCATAAGCCACATTTACTTACCTTAGATCTAAAACAGGACCTTGCGGCATTTTATCCAGCATATACTGCCGGTATTTTCCTGCTATTTTGCAATGATGATACGTTAAATGTATAATTAGTTACAAATATTTATCAAACGGGTTACTCACGTAATTTAAGTCGATAATTGCTCGACATGTTTCGATCCATTTAGAGGATCCTCATCATGGAGTACCCACGACCAAAGCCCGACGTATACTGCGGTTTTAGGTATTCCATCGATAGACAGTGTAGACGAGCCCTTATTACCTAGTGACGTAGTGAGTGTTGTGTGCAACCCGCTTTTCGACAAAAGTGACAATGAGGGTAGTTCTCCTCCTTCGCCACCCCCGCCAGCGCTGCCCGCGGCCAGCACCCGCTCTTGCAGAGTGCAAGCCCGCAGTATAAGTCGGGCTTTGGTCGCGGGTACTCCATGATGAGGATCCTCTAAATGGATCGAAACATGTCGAGCAATTATCGACTTAAATTACGTGAGTAACCCGTTTGATAAATATTTAAATAGTTATAAATGCCAATGAAATTGTATGTTTCAAAAAAATGGTAGTGTAGATATGAATATACTTTCCCCTCATATCACGGAATCGATCATCAGATCAGCATGCTTAGCCAAGTTGCCAAGCGCTAACGCTTTGTAGCGTATTGTAGTTTCCCTCTCTGTCACTCTATCATATTAGTGCGACAAAGACAGTTAGCTGCCTTTCGCTTACAATAGGCATGATGACTGGCAAGTCAAATCAGCATCTTTTTTCGAACTGTCAAAACGATCACCACTATGGAATTTTATATGAAATACTCAAAAGTGACGTCACGTTTGAGTACTGCCAAATGACCTACTCTTTTAAGTTCTTTTCAATTTATTAAATAGAAGTTCTCTACAAAAATTTCTGCAATCTATATCTTAGTAATAATTTCTTCGTGTATTATGTCGTGCATAATGTTAAATAATTTATTTTAACTACAGTCATCATCCCTATTGACGATTAAGCGTTAGCGATTGGCAACTTGGCTAAGCATGCAGCAGTTCTAGCCAAGATGCCATTCTGCAATCATATACGATAAGCAATAAGTAATAAATGTATGATGACAGATGAGAACGAAAAGTCACGTGACCATTTCCATAAATTATTATGGTCACGTGACTTATCGCTTATCGTATACGATTGCAGAATATCACCTTGTCTATGCCTGTTTAATTCATAATGATGTCACAATGAACATAACATACTTATCAATTGCACTGAAGCTAGTTATTTAAGACAAAAATATAAATTTGAACGCTTCTGTGAAAATACAAAGGGCATTGTACATTACTCGTTACGTCAGCATAAATTTGTGTGTGTGCTGTTATGCCCCGGCCACGACATTGGTCTAAGGCGACCAGTGGCGAGCGAATACATGAGTTGGAGCGGGATGCCGATATGGGTACGAGAGGGAGCACCATACGTTTTCCGCTAAGCCGGTCGCCTTAGACCGATGTCGCGGCCGCGGCATTATGAAGACATCCGGGACATACAGGTATCCACTCAACATTTCCAGATGTATTAGACTTTTTTTTTTTTAAGGCTGAGCCACAGCCGCTTACTATGTTGCTCAGGAGTTAAATGTGAGCGGTTTAGTAAGAGCGCTCGTACACCTGTAAGTTCTTACGTATGTTATAGGGACGGAGCTATACTAAAGAATGAGAGGTGAATATCCCTATCTCATTACTTAGTATAGCCCCGTTCCTATAACTTACGTACCTAAGAACTTACAGGTGTAATCCCAGCCTAAAATAACGTCCCGTTTTGGGTACTTAGAAGTTTAATTCGTATACAGTCCATTCGTATAAAATTTTGTCCTTCTGGTAAGCGACCATAAAATGCCTTCAAATATAGGCATGTAGGTAAGTAAATACGTATGAAAAATTATTGCGGAGATGTTAATTAATAGGAAAGTGGTATGACTATAGTCAGCATATTTTCAGATAGGTAATAAAGTATGTACGATCGAGGAAATTTAATGTTTAGCAGTTTACGGCTCACTTTACATTGGTACTAGTCTTAGTACACACGTGACAACCAAATTAACTTAAGCGGTATGACTATAGTCAGCATATTTTCAGATAGGTAATAAAGTATGTACGATCGAGGAAATTGAATGTTTAGCAGTTTACGGCTCACTTTACATTGGTACTAGTCTTAGTACACACGTGACAACCAAATTAACTTGAACTGCAAAGTGCTAAACATTCTATTTCCTCGACTGTACCTATGTAGACTTGGAGGATTCAGTAACAATTGTAGACTGTAGAGTATACTCTTATATTTGTCGCGATGACTTGCTTGGCATCGCAACCAGTGCAAAAAACAACATAAAAAGCAAACCAGTTTGAAACAAATATTAATTACCTGTGTTATACGTTTAAACGTGCTGCAAAACATTATTTTTTTGGTCAAAACAATCATTTGGGATAAACAGTATAGTTATCGATTCCTAAGAACGAACATTTGACAGTTCAATGTACTTAGACAAGTTGCCAATTGCTAACGCTTAATCGTCAAACGTAAACGAAAGGCAGCTAACTGTCTTTGTTGTACTAATATGCAAGAGTGACAGAGACGGAAAACTACGATACGCTACTAGGCGTTAGCGATTGGCAACTTGGCTAAGCACCCAGAAATGCTATATGTATAGGTATATGACGTTAAGTCTACAAAAAAAATTGTGAGTCTTACCTCATGCCTCATGTTAAAGATGTATAACTGTCAAAAGTTTATTCTTAGATCAGACTATATTATTATAAGCGTCAGCGTCAGTAATTAGCTTCGTCTTTAGTCATTAGTTCATTACTCATTACAGTGAATATGTAAGTAGTGAAACAAATTATCTTTTCACAATTGTAATGTTAATTGAAAATACTGAATCTAGTTCTGAATTGAAAAAGCGGCGATTCAGAAACGTCTTCTCATAAAGAGGGTTTTATTTTATTTTTCACCTTCCTTGCTCGGAAAGGGCTTTTTTTTTCTTTAAAAACAGATAGCAAAGTTGCGTTTTATCCACAAGAGTGCAAAGTTTGAACTTCCCTTGATTTTTTAAAATGAAAGTTTATTTTACATAGATCAGTTGTTTTTATTATGTTGTGTTTCCTCACTTAAGGAAGGTGAAAAGTTTTGTGTTACACACGGCTGCAAAGTTATTTTAGCTCGTGTGTATTGCAACACTCTATATCTCAGGATTCTATTCTTGAACCACTCGCTTCGCTCAGGATTCTATTTTCGAACCACTCGCTTCGCTCGTGGTTCAACCATAGAATCCATTCGCTAGCTCATGGTTTAACCCTAGAATCCGTTCGCTATATCGTGTTGCAATTCCACACTCGGTTAAAATACAACTTTGCACCCTTGTATAACAAATAACTATTATTACGCTGTAATTGTTTGTTTCTTCAGAAATGTTGTGAAAATTCGTTTTGCTTTTAATGGTATTTTTTGTTGCAAAAAATATGAGAGGTTGTGTTATAAACATTGCGCCAAAAAGTTTATCTCTTGCCTATTTTTAAATTATTTCAAATTTATTTATATTGCATGTCCAGAGATCCTACAAATTAATTATAATTAGACTTTGTAGACACTTTAAACACTACATTTGTACTACATGTATGTCCATCATACTATTTCATTGTTTTATTAATAGAAAAATATATGAAATGTGTACCTACTTGTATAATGGGTAATTAGTATAAGTAGCATCATTTAAACCCAGATCCAAAACAGTGCTTTGAACGTTTAGAAGAATTATATTAACTGTTGGATTGTAAAAGTGGGAGTGAAAAGGTGCTTAAAGAATTTATAAATCCTTTACAAAAATAAATAATAATAAAACAGCTTTATACTTTTTGTGTTTTAATGACGCTAATCCTATTACATTCACAAGCAGTTCCTGTTGCGAAATACAATAAACGTATTTTAAATGACCGGTCATAAAATAACGTAAAGCCTTAAAAGTATCAGTACAATTAAATTAAATAAATTAATAATCACAGTGATCACTTAAACTTATTGTTTAAATAGATTAACATCATTGATGTTTGTAAAATACATTGTTTATATTTGAATCGGGGTTAGAAGAAACTTCTCTTCTTCTTCGTCGCCCTAGCATCATGGGTACAACCATGGCCATCGTCGCTGGTAGCATGCCCGCTCCCACAGCTGCGAATACCGTCGAACTATCGGGTGCAACGTTGGACACTATCCGCCTCTTCACCACACGGTTAATCGACGGATTTTGCAAACTAGACGAAGAAGCCAAATCGTACTTCTTATCCAAATCTTTCTTCGATTCTTCCACTGTTTTAAAACTCTTCTCCACTTCTAATAACCCTCCATGCGATGTCGTCATGTTGGTATGAGCGTTGTCGATAGGTAAAACGGTTAAAGCGACTGCCTGGTGGGATGTCATCATGCCTCCATCCGAGCGATCATCGGCAGGTGTAGGGTTTAAGGATCTCTGTCGCTTCTTGTTCCGGTAGCCCTTCGTGGTTGAAAGCAGAACCCACTGTCCGTCGCCATAAGGAGGTCTTGAAGATCGATCGCTGTCCAGCTCAGGATTCCCGGCGTAGATTACTTGGGTCGGTCTCCTGATCGGACGCTTTTGATATGGAGCCTGGTGAAGAGCCTCGTATTCCAGCGGAAATTTACTAGGTCGGTGATCCGTCACTACTGAATCAGATATACCGTAAAACACAGTGTCATCATTACCATCACTGTCATTATACTGCTCCTCTGAATCACAATTTGGTTTGTGCGGACGTCGGCTATCATCTGGAGACCAGGAACTAGGATAATTGTATGTACTTTGTTGGTTAAGTGTTGGTTTACTCCATGTAGGTTTCGAAGGCATTTCGGAATCATATTCTGATGCTAATCCATGTAATTTATTGTTTATATAAGTGGGACGATTCATAGACGGCTTTTTCTGCTGATGAGGATAGTTATTATTGTAATCGATTCCCTGGTAAGGATTGTATCGGTCGCTATCTGGCCTGTCGTCATCTTCGATCCATTGATTCGGTTTATGCTTCTTCACATTTGGTTTCCATTTTGAAATTTTACTAGTGGACCACGCGACTGGCTCCAAGGTGACCCATCCTTCTTTATCATCATAAGGATGCTTGTGTTGCTTGACTTTCAGCCGATTCCAAGAAGTATATACCTTGGCGTTGTCCTCTGTGTCAGAATGATCCAGTTCGACAGGATCAGAATCATACGAATCAGTATTATATGGATTGGACTTGTACTTTTCTTTCTTGAGCTTAGCTGCCAGCGCCTGCATACTGGTTTGAAAATCAGGATAATCTTTTAGTTTTTCCGAATCTGCGTAATAGTCGTTCAAATCTCTTTGAGGGCCGTCCTCAGAAAATCCTTCTTGGCAAGATGGTCCAAAACATCTCGGATAGCCATCTGTATCATGTATAATATCAGTCATGACGTGTTTAATTTCACTATTGTCGTGTTCCTTGGAATCCCGAGAGAAATCCCGCCAGTGTTGTTTGCTGTTTGGTGCCGTTTCTATAACAGTGATTGGTTCTCTTCCGGGCACATCCAGCTGATATTTGATTTCGCCATTCTCGATTCGCGCCGGATCTTTCGAGTCAACAGCGGCAAGGGCCACGCAAAATACGATTATTCTCACTGTCATTTTCGTTGTTCACTTTCGAATCGCGGCGCGGCAGGCGCGCGAGGACTGAGCGCCGGCTGTGTTTGCGTCGCACTGATATAGTTCTGATAGTGGATGCACATTAAACGCCCTCCCTTGCGCTCTAATGCAATGGTAATTCCAGTTCGGTCACGACGAATGCGCTGGTTAATTGCGGTGATTGTCGTTGACTATCTTAATGGACCATCGCATCTTTCTCATGCCCGTGACCTGCGCTTAGGTGAAACTAATTTTACATTTGTAGATTTTCACCAAAGAAATTTTACTATTTATACTTGTTACTAAAATGTTAAAGTCTAAAACATATCCAGGTTTAAGCTCTCTAAGTTACTAATAATATAGTTTTCAATAAAATAAGTCTTTTAAATATCATAAAGTATAACTTATTTTAGCTATAAAACAACATAAGTTCTTTCTTTTCACTTTTTACGACGCGAGCGAAATTAGCATACATGCAATTATTTTAATGCTCGCCATTGCAAGTGGCAAGTGAAACCCGCGATCTTTACTTAACCCTGTGAACATGATCATGGAATAGCTGTCCATTTATAATTTCTACTTCGTGACGTATATTTTTAGTAGGTATTTATATACACTAACTAAATAAATAACAAATAAATATCCAGGCTCGCCGTGTGCTAAACATTTCTACTACTACTAATAACATACCTACTGATTTTACTTCAAAAGACCGTTGTGTTTTAAAATCGTTCCTCTTACACTTTAACCGAACTTTTGATTACGTAGTTAGGTATCCGAATTAACATCGAACCCATTTAGTTAATTCGAATAATCGAGTTTCTACTGTAGGTAGATACTACCCACCTAATAATAACGTAAAATATTAACTTATTTCGCTAATATATCACCCCATACCCCAGTTCATGGTTCGAGCCAACTCTCTCCTTAATCGCTAGCCTACTTGCTATTATCCCTAACACGATCGACTCGGTTGTAATTGCACGATGCACTTTTACTTGATATTTAGTAGATGCAGTAAACAAAGCAGATATAAATAACTTTTAGAGCACAATCTCGATATGCCGTGTGTAAATCTAATACAAGCGATAAATTAAACCAGGTATGGGATTCATTACTGTAAATTTCATGGATTGCGAGATTTTTTAAGTTACACTTAATTATTACCTTACATTTTTTAAAACGAAGATCATGTCGAACGTCCATGTGATACCAAAACTCCAGTGAAAGTTAGAAACTCTACACTCGAAGTTGTTGACGAATATGTATACCTGGGACAAACAGTCCAGCTGGGTAAGTGCAACTTCGAGAAGGATCGATCAATCGTCGAATCAGACTGGGTTGGGCGGCGTTCGGGAGACTACGCAATATCTTCTCGTCCAATATACCGCAGTGTCTCAAGTCGAAAGTCTTCAACCAGTGTGTGTTGCCAGTGATTACTTACGGATCTGAAACGTGGTCGTTCACTATGGGACTCATTAGGAGGCTCAGAGTCACTCAACGAGCGATGGAGAGGGCAATGCTCGGGGTTTCTCTGCGAGATCGCATCAGGAATGATGAGATCCGCAGAAGAACGAAAGTGACTGACGTAGCCCGAAGAATCGCCAGGTTGAAGTGGCAGTGGGCTGGCCATATTGCCCGGAGGACCGATGATCGGTGGGGTCGGCGTGTTCTCGAGTGGCGACCACGCACTGGACGGCGCAGCGTGGGAAGGCCCCCCCACAAGATGGAGCGACGACCTGGTAAAGGTTGCGGGTATCCAATGGATGCGGACAGCTCACGACCGATCTTTGTGGAACTCTCTGGGGGAGGCCTATGTCCAGCAGTAGACGTCAATTGGCTGATGATGATGATGATGATGATTTTTTAAGATTTTGGGAGCAATGTACATATCATATATACGAACATTTGTTAATATTGATATGGCAGTTATGTCATCTGCTTTTGAAATCAGCTGTCAACGAGCGTTTAACTTGAGTGTGTTGCTCTACATTGCGCGACGAATTATTTTGTGCGGATAATTTCGTTGCTCTAATTTTAAGTAAAAGTTACCTTAGTGTACTTATTACGTCCTAAACTAACCCCTGTTAAAACTTCGCCCTAATTAGACTTACACCCTGTATTCAAATTGGGAAGGGTGAACTCATGGTGAACTCCTATTCGATTCAGTCGGGAACTTAAATGGAACAGCTACTTTCCTATTTATTCCCATTTGGAACAATATTTTTTGATATGCATACTTCGGCTGCCCTACGCAGAAATCAAGTATCTCGAAATTTATCAAAAAAAGTTTTTTTTACACCATTCGATTCACTGTTTTAAAATGCATTTTTTAGTATTAAATTTTTTTTTAATAATGAATATTTTTCTAAATACAGAACTTTAAAAAATCCAAGTATCTTTTTTTAACGGGGTATTCTACGCTAAAAACAAGTATATACCCTAATTCTACGTTGAAATCAAGTATCTTGCAAAAGATACTTGAAATTCATATAGATTACTGAGTTACTTGACTTCAGCGTAGAAATATTGATATAGATCGCGGAGTTACTTGACTTTAGCATAGAAATATTGATATAGATCGCAGAGTTACTTGACTTTAGCGTAGAAATTTTCATTTTATTAGGATACCAAAACCTTATATTTATATATTGTATTTGAGTTTCGGGTAGAAATTGTCCTGTGGTACCTTTTTAATTCAAGTAATGAAGTTGGCTGTTTTTTCATAGTTCGTATACATACGTGAAGTGTTATTGAAGTGCTTATTATCTGATAACTGAAGTGTTTTCCTGGCTGTATAAGTTATTTAAAGTGAAAAGACGCAAAGAACACTGGAATGGTTTCATTCAAATGCTCGCCATAGGGCAAAACAGATAGTTTCTACATTATGTTTAGAAAATAATAACATGAGTAAAATTCGAGAATTGTGGTAGTTTCTACCCCTAGCTGAATGTGATGAAAAATTATAAAAATGACAACTTAAGGAATTTGTTATTGAAACTTGGTCGAAGTTTGCTAGGAATAGAAAGTAGTGGACTTCTTACAGAAAAAATAGTGCACGAATTACCAAAAAAAAACAATGTCTTAGGAGGCAGAGGTCAGCAAAAAAAAAATTGGCAAAGTTAGTGCCCTTAGTGCCAAGTAATTAGCAATTATTTTTAACCCAATCGCAATAAAATTCACAATCACTAGATTTAATAGAGGAAGGTGAACTAGTTAATACAGATGTTTGAATAAGGTTGATTTATACAGGTATTTTTATCTTTATGTTCTGTACCAGGTGTAAATAATAAAATATACATACAACTATATTGTAACTATTGTATCTCCTATTAACTATGCGTCTACACGCATAGTTAATAGGAGAGGCCTACGTCCAGCAGTGGACTAACACAGGCTGATGATGATGATGATATTGTATGTTGATTTATTGAACAAAACTATAACTTTCCATTGTTTTTATGTCTTCCACGCCTGCGTCTAGATATTTTCCACAGACTGTCGGTTTTGAAGTTCTTTTTCGGTTCGGTATTTGAGGTATTTGTAGTTTCCTACAATTTAAGTAATTGATGTAATTTTTTAAGCATTTCTGTATGAGAAATACTTTATTCCAGAAAAAAAAACTTGTGCTACATTTATGAATTTTAAAACAACTTGCATTCAAACAGAATAGGGGCTTCTTTTCCGTGAAATACTTGAAATACATACTACATTAATATATTTTACACAAGTATGACATACACTAAATTATTGGCATCTAAAATGTAGTATAAAATATGCTTGTGTTATAAACTTATAAAGAAGAAGCTTACTAAAACACGAAATTATATACAGATATTTGTTTTTTTGTAGAAAAGCTTTAAAATTATCTTATCGCATTCTATGCAGAAAACTGTTTTTGCATTTTAAAATGATTGGCCTCATAATTTTGAATTTTTTTTTATAGTTTCCTATTAATGATGTCTTGCATAATAAAACACAGCAATTTTTAATGCTATCATTTAACTAGTAAACATGTAATCAAGAAAAGTCTAAAAAAAACGTTTTTTCGCTCTACTGTAAAATTTGCCAAAACACAGATACTTGATTTCTGAATAGGGCAGCCGACTTATCTATATCAATATAGCATGTTAAACGTATGTACGCCTGAAAAGGTAGAAATTGGTGATTCTTTTAAAATATAGCAGCTGTAACTGCAAATGCAACCCAATCTCCACATACATGAATAAATTTCATTTCTACTTGCTTTATCTTCGTTCTTATTTTGTCGATCTTATTGCTTTATAGCGATAGGACCGCCTGTTGTGTACCACTATGTATAATCGTCTGTTTTAACCATGTTTTCTTTTTTGTTGAGGTGTGCAATAAAGAGTATTTTATCTATTTACAAGTATGTATATATATGCCCTTGAATACTATAGCATAGGTACTTATGAAGATCGTCGAGTAACGCTATGCATGTGGCTTTCAAATGGTGCATACGGAGGTCCAAAGGGGAGCTACATTCAGCAGTAAACGTTCTGATGTCTGAGATAACGATGACGAAGATGCATTCAAATCCATAGACATTAAATCTTTGTTTGTTACCTTTGGTAAATTTTGGAACTGTGTTTTCCTTTTGGGATCGAAAAAGCTCAGTGAAATTCTGAGTAGAAATTTAATGACCCAAAATGTACCACCCATAAATTCGAAATCATGAAAATGGACAAAATAAGAAGCTCTAAAGTTAGAAGACAATCTTGTTTCATTAAACATCCATTTCGAACTTGTACCTATATGACGTGCGTAAGAAACATAATCGTTAGTGAAATTGCATTGTGAGCACTTAACAGCAGTTATTTATTATCCAATCAATGAACACAGTAAACGCTGACCCGCCTCTGTCACGTAACAAACGTAACAGCAAAAAGAGGCAAACAACATCCGCTCATTTGAGCTTGAAAATTTAAAAGAGAGAAAGGTAAAGTAACAAATAAAAGACGAAGTTACCGCTAATCCAATTTATATCCGTTCAGTAATGAAAACCGACAGATTGACAGATAAATCTGTTAAATGTTTCAGATTCTTTTTCACACATTATATTTTTATTGGCAACGGAACAAAATATTAAAAGGATTTAAAGGAGCATTTCTCAAATGAAAGAATATTTCAATAGAATTATTAATAAGTAATTACTTCATAATGTGTGGTTAAATCAGAGTATAGTTTTCTAGTAAAACGGTGACGCCTTTACCCCGGTTGACCTTACTATTTTGCTCGAATAGTGTGTAATGACTTCTTAACTTGGCAGTGTATCTTAAAAGATACATACTTTTTGGCCCACTTTTTGTATTTTTTACAGACAGAATTTTTTGCTCTACACAGCGGCGAGGAAGCTAGAACGCACGATTTTTTAAAATTCTGCCAAGTTTAGGGTCAAAATGTACATTTCTATAATAACAACTTTTTTGTACGGAGAGCACCTTAAGAAACACATAAAAATATTTGTGTGTTCTTAGGAAACTGAAGTTAGTTTAATTCACTATTTTTAAATTATCTGTTTACCAATACCGTCTGGGGTGAATAAACTGCAAATTACAGCTTCATTAGTCTGGGAATGATTGGAGTGGCTCCACGTAATTGCCAGATGAAATCAGGGTAATTAGTTGAGCGTAATTACATCTACACTCTGACGAATGTGCTGAAGTATCAGTTTAAAATTGTAATCCTACAGGGCGTAAATTAAATACCGTCGAATCTCTTGAAGAGGCTAACGTAGGACTTAATAGACGGGTAAATAGATAAAAAAATTATTTGAATACTGCTATAACACAAAACAAGAAAAGGTAGTATGACAAAACAGGATAATAAGAAATACGTGATAACAAAAGACAAAGCATCTTAAATACTTAGGGTAAGAAATAACACAGCATGTTGCAGCAAAACAAAAGGGTTCACGGCTCAGCTATTCGTATAATAGTCACCGAATAAAATACCGACTTCAACCGATTTCTTCAAGATCCCATCATCAGACCCCGACGATGTCAACGAGTCCAACTCGGGGTTAAACACGTTAGGTAAAAACTAATTGGAAATGGGTCACAAATCTCGGCGAAATCGAGTAGGTCAATCGAATTAAGAACCTCCTTTTTTATCGGTTTAAAAATATCGCTGTTACCTATTGGAAACATTCCAATCCTGTCTCGTACCAATGAGTTTTTCTGATATTTATGTACGGAATATCAGATGATTATTTACCATTAGCTTTCGGTGAAGGAAAACATCATGAGGAAACCTGCATACATCCGCGAAGAATTCAAAGGTGTATGTGAAGTTCCCAACCCGCTTAGGGCCAGCGTGGGAACTATAGCCCAATCCCTCTCATATATGAGAGGAGGCCTGTGCCCAGCAGTGGGACATTATATAGGCTAAAATATTAATGTAATATTACCTATTGGAATTTCCTCCTCGGTTCATTTCTAAGTTTAACGTCCACCAAATAGTTGATTCATGATACTTCTGAACTTCGCCTGCAGGAACTCTTCCATGCATTTCTACTGCCAATGCACAAATTCTGCAATCACTAATTGTCCCCTGTGAATGCAACATGCATTAAATTCACCCGCCTAGAGCTCACGTTTAAATGGAAAACTTTCTTGTTACTAAGATCTGTAAATTTACTTTATCAATTTCTGTCAATGGTTACATAAGAGCAAGTAATTTGGACTTTAATTCTTAAGGTTAAGGTTGATTGTAGGGAGCAGATAATGTATGATATGTGATATTGAGTAAGTAATAGTGTAAGAGCTAGTTTATGTAGCTGTGAGTTAGTTGGAGAGGAACTTTTGTTACACGTGTGGGTTTTGCTCTTGTTACTGAATGTAAATATGCAGTGTAGATATATTATGGCTTCAAAGTGGGCAAATAATATATTATTAAAATCATTATTATTTTAGCGAGGTCTACATTTTCGTAGGCGGGTCATTTTGCAAAAATAAAACATTATATACCTAATGGCATTTACTGAAAACGAAATTTTATGACATCATTTTTGTGCTACGTAGGTAAATTTTGTGTAACAATTTTTTTTTTTAAAAAAGGCGAATATTTCAAATTTTCTGTGAGCGATCACACGAGTCTATGTTTTTTAATTTTTCCCTCTTTTACTATACTGCCAAAGATTATTAGACAAAGTAGACACTATATTTTTTATGATTAACTTTCTTAATACAGCTGAAGCGATCTTGATTTTTGTTTTGAGGCCTTAACAATGTACAGACTGTTTTTTGTACGTATGTTACTCGATATATCCGAGATCGTGAACCGATTTTTACATTTTTTTTTTATCGCACTGAGACAATCCCAAGATGATCCCTTTGGTGCAAAATCGGGATTTGATAATGGGATAGGTTGAAGTCAGATTTAATCATTAAGTGGAAACTGTTATGATTTTGCAAGTATCGGTAACGTTAGATTTTACTCTATACCTACTTAAAACAGGCCATCGTGCTTGCTCCAATATGTCAGTGCAAGCGCGATAGATTTTTTTTTTTTTTTTTATGTTGGCACAACAAAGTGGCTCCACTCCACCTGATCGTAAGTGAAAAGTAGAGCCCAAATCGCGGCGGCAACGAACAGGAGACAATCAGTAACCTGTTAGTTGCCACCGCCTTGCTGGCCCGCTAGATGCTTTTTCACGCTTCGTTTAAAGGGTCCCAACTTATAGGTATGCGGAAACACATGTGCCGGTAAAGAATTCTCATTATTCGATACTTATCGAGTAAAACCTAACGTATCCTTTACTTTCCAACTCATGGTACGGCTACAGATCATTCTCAAGTTTTTCTACCTACTCTCAAATCGCAATAAACAATAAGTATAATGTCCCATGGTCTTCACGCTTCAATCTCGATGCAGTCATAACAACCCCCCCTCTTCTCACCATGCCCCCTATTTAACGCCAGGCTCCTTTATGCTTTCTACAGCTCGTAAAATGGCGACAGATTTCTAAATAATGTCGTTTCTCGTGAAATGAAAATATGATTTATTCAAGTTCATTCAACTCTTGGTCACGTTCGAGGAGGATAGATTTTTACACTTTAATTGTCTTGTTGAAGTGTTTTTTGTTTTGACGATTTGAGCATTTTGGGCGATACTTTAATCTCATTAGCATTGATTTTAAGGTAAGACAAAATAATTAGATCAACTGACGCAGATGCAGCTATGAGTAAAATATGTATGAATATGAATGTATAGGTGCTCGCGAGCATTGCGAAAGATTTTAACTATGCATTCTAGACATCAAAATAAACAAAAAATATTATGAGACCTAATGTCAAATTCCACAAGAAAAAATCTTTTTTTTTTAGACTTTATGAATACTTTTTAACATTTTCAATGCAATCCATATTTTTATCATAACAACAATCTGTTAAAATTAATTTTATAAATGATTTTGTTTAGGGACAGGTTTTTTCGTCAAGTCTATTCTTATTTTTTAAACGGTTTTTATTAACTTCACCGCGTATCAACTGTCGTCGATGCTTCAAATCTTGTGATCGATTTTTCGACCACTTCTACTGCACCAAAATTAATGAAATTTGGAACTCGTGTCAAGTCCCCATGACAATGCAATATTATAATATTTGTATCCTTGTACCCTCAAAGCCTGATGCTGCAGACGTACTGCTTACCTTAACCGAGAGTGTTAGACACGTGAAAATGAAAGTATAGCATGTTTGGCATAATCAAATACTAACAGCCTGATCTTGACTTCCAACTCCTCACTCCTGATGCTGCAGTACTGCCCACAATAACCACAAGGATTATCTTTTAACGATTTCTTGATTTTAAAGAAGTTCTTTAGATATTAAGTACAAACATGCGAATTTAATACTAACGTCCAACTCCTCAGATCTGATACTCCAGTGTTACTGCCTGCCACAACCACTAGGTTTAGCGATCTGTAGATTTTGAAGTACTGCTTTAGACATTTGGGAGAAACATACGGATTTCATTATCATAATCATCATCATATCAGCCAAAAGACGTTCATTGGTGAATATAGGCCTCCCCAAAGATTGCCACAAGGACCGGCCCTGTGCAACCCGCATCCAGTGACCTTCACCAGGTCATGAGTCCACCTTGTGGGCGGCCGGCCTACCCACGCTGCGCCTTCCGGTACGTGACCACCACTCGTAAAACTTACCGCCCCAACGGCCATCGGTTCCACGCGCGACGAGCCCCGCCCACTGCCACTTCAGTTTAGTGATTCGAAGAGCTATATCGGTTATTTTGGTTCTGCTGCGGATGGTCTCATTTCTAATCCGATATCGCAGAGAGACTCCTAGCCCTCTCCTTTGCCCTTTGGGTGACATTGAGCATTATTATAAGGCCCATTGTAAGCGAGCACGGTTTAGTACCGTAGGTCATCACTGGCAACATACACTGATGAAAGACTTTCGTCTTCAAACCCTGCTGAATATTGGACGAGAAGATACAGACGGATTTAATGCTGACTTCCAACTCCCCAAACCTGATGCTGCTGAGACACGTGTCACTGCCAGCCATGTCGGGCCTGCGGCCCTCCGACTGATAGACTGACGGCGTGAGTGGATCGCGTAGCGTAGGGCGACCCGTCGGGCCTGCGGCCCTCCAGCTGATAGAGTGACAGCGTGAGTGGAGCGCGTATAGCGTAGGGCGAGCCGTCGGGCCTGCGGCCCTCCAGCTGATAGTGACAGCGTGAGTGGATCGCGTAGCGTAGGGCGACCCGTCGGGCCTGCGGCCCTCCAGCTGATAGTGTGACAGCGTGAGTGGAGCGCGTATAGCGTAGGGCGAGCCGTCGGGCCTGCGGCCCTCCAGCTGATAGTCACAGCGTGAGTGGATCGCGTAGCGTAGGGCGACCCGTCGGGCCTGCGGCCCTCCAGCTGATAGAGTGACAGCGTGAGTAGATCGCGTAGCGTAGGGTGACCAGTCGGGCTTGCGGCCCTCCAGCTGATGGAGTGACAACGTGAGTGGACCGCGTAGGGCGAGCCGTTGGGCCTGCGGCCCTCCAGCTGATAGAGTGACAGCGTGAGTGCACTGCGTGGGGCGAGCCGTCGGGCCTGCGGCCCTCCAGCTGATAGTGTACCAGCGTGAGTGGATCGCGTAGCGTAGGGCGACCCGTCGGACCTTCGGCCCTCCAGCTGATAGAGTGACAGCGTGAGTGGATTGCGTAGGGCGAGCCGTCGGGCCTTCGGCCCTCCAGCTGATAGAGTGACAGCGTGAGTGGATCGCGTAGCGTAGGGCAAGCCGTCGGGCCTGCGGCCCTCCAGCTGATAGAGTGACAGCGTGAGTGGAGCGCGTAGGGCGAACCGTCGGGCCTGCGGCCCTCCAGCTGATAGAGTGACAGCGTGAGTGGAGCGCGTAGGGCGAACCGTCGGGCCTGCGGCCCTCCAGCTGATAGAGTGACAGCGTGAGTGGATCGCGTAGCGTAGGGTGACCCGTCGGGCCTGCGGCCCTCCAGCTGATAGAGTGACAGCGTGAGTGGACCGCGTAGGGCGAGCCGTTGGACCTGCGGCCCTCCAGCTGATAGAGTGACAACGTGAGTGGATCGCGTAGGGTGAGCTGTCGGGCTTGCGGCCCTCCAGCTGATAGAGTGACAGCGTGAGTGGACCGCGTAGGGCGAGCCGTTGGGCCTGCGGCCCTCCAGCTGATAGAGTGACAGCGTGAGTGGTTCGCGTAGGGCGAGCCGTCGGGCCTGCGGCCCTCCAGCTGATAGTGTGACAGCGTGAGTGGATCACATAGCGTAGGGCGACCCGTCGGACCTTCGGCCCTCCAGCTGATAGAGTGACAGCGTGAGTGGATCGCGTAGGGCGAGCCGTCGAGCTTTCGGCCCTCTGGCCGATATACTGACAGCGTGTGTGGATTGCGTAGCTTATCAGCTTGACAGCTCTATCGAGTGACAGCGTAATTGGACCGCGTAGGGCGAGCCGTCGGGCCTGCGGCCCTCCAGCTGATAGAGTGACAGCGTGAGTGGACCGCGTAGGGCGAGCCGTTAGGCCTGCGGCCCTCCAGCTGATAGAGTGACAGCGTGAGTGGATCGCGTAGGGTGAGCTGTCGGGCTTGCGGCCCTCCAGCTGATAGAGTGACAGCGTGAGTGGACCGCGTAGAGCGAGCCGTTGGGCCTGCGGCCCTCCAGCTGATAGAGTGACAGCGTGAGTGGTTCGCGTAGGGCGAGCCGTCGGGCCTGCGGCCCTCCAGCTGATAGTGTGACAGCGTGAGTGGATCACGTAGCGTAGGGCGACCCGTCGGACCTTCGGCCCTCCAGCTGATAGAGTGACAGCGTGAGTGGATCGCGTAGGGCGAGCCGTCGAGCCTTCGGCCCTCTGGCCGATATACTGACAGCGTGTGTGGATTGCGTAGCTTATCAGCTTGACAGCTCTATCGAGTGACAGCGTAATTGGACCGCGTAGGGCGAGCCGTCGGGCCTGCGGCCCTCCAGCTGATAGAGTGACAGCGTAAGTGGATCACGTAGGGTGAGCCGTCGGGCCTGCGGCCCTCCAGCTGATAGGGTGACAGCGTGAGTGGATCGGATCGCGTAGGGTGAGCCGTTGGGCCTGCGGCCCTCCAGCTGATAGGGTGACAGCGTGAGTGGATCGGATAGCGTAGGGCGAGCCGTCGGGCCTTCGGCCCTCCAGCTGATAGAGTGACAGCGTGAGTGGATCGCGTAGGGTGAGCCGTCGGGCCTGCGGCCCTCCAGCTGATAGGGTGACAGCGTGAGTGGATCGGATAGCGTAGGGCGAGCCGTCGGGCCTTCGGCCCTCCAGCTGATAGAGTGACAGCGTGAGTGGATCGCGTAGGGTGAGCCGTCGGGCCTGCGGCCCTCCAGCTGATAGGGTGACAGCGTGAGTGGATCGGATCGCGTAGGGTGAGCCGTTGGGCCTGCGGCCCTCCAGCTGATAGGGTGACAGCGTGAGTGGATCGGATAGCGTAGGGCGAGCCGTCGGGCCTCGCTTTAAACTTGATTTTCTCAATAAACCAAATTTATTGATATATTCCTTAATGTCACATCTCTTTTATTTAAGGTATTGTGTGAATAACACGTCCAGTTGAGACACTTCGGGCATTCAAGTTGACATTTTTTTAGTGTCGGATTTCAAAAAATATCTATTCAGCAGCGATTCCACTCTCGTTACACATGAAATATTGTCCATTACGTTTACACATGTTTGTGTCGTGATTAAAGCGCGAGAGTTAAACGCTAGCATCCCTGTTTGTATTGCATATTACAAACAACATCCTTTGATCTAGAATAAGTTGCACTAAAAACTTGAAAATAAAATAAGTAAAAAAAGTTTTAAGTTAAACGGTTTTTATTGCACCAAAAACTAGAAAATAAAAATTTGTTGTAACTAACCGTAGATGCTACTTTTTGTAGATTAGTCACGTGAAACTATTATCACTGTAGTCTTCCCAAGTCGGATGCTGAAATCCACGTTTAGCCTCTATGTCAGTGGATTAAGCGTATCCTAATCGGAAAATTTTACCAAACTAAAATAAAAACGTGGGGCGTTATTATGAAGAAACAATATGTAATTGTAGCTTTAATTTTGCAAAGAATCATTCATTTGTTCCAACACTTCTACAGAGTTCAATAACTTTTATCAAGGCCAGAACAAAATTTATAACTCTATCGCTGTCTTGATTTCTATGTGTGTTCTTAAATAACTATAGTGACTTAATCACAATTGCGTACGCCCCACGTTTTTATTTCAGTTTGGTAAAAGTTTCCGATTAGGATACGCTTAATCCACTGACATAGAGGCTAAACGTGGATTTCAGCATCCGACTTGGGAAGACTACAGTGATAATAGTTTCACGTGACTAATCTACAAAAAGTAGCATCTACGGTTAGTTACAACAAATTTTTATTTTCTAGTTTTTGGTGCAATAAAAACCGTTTAACTTAAAACTTTTTTTACTTATTTTTGATTGTCAGGCAAAAGGTGTGGTAATATTAGAACACATTGTGGTAGCATTGTAATCAAAATTAAGTTGTATGACGAGTTACGTCGAAAAACTTATTTCGAAAAAAGGTTAATTATCTCTGGAACCAAGCCGAATCCAGGAAATTTCATAAAATATGCTCAGGAATTCAGCATTTAAATCATTCGGAATGCTATCGAGCACCGTGTATAATTCGTGCGCTAGTAGAAAACGAAAAAAACTGTAAACAAACCTAAAAACTTGCATTATTTCATAATAACGCACTTCTAGAACACAATCTTGGTCTTATCACCGACTTTAAACATTAATTTTTAGTTAAATATGTCGAGATTTTTTTTCAAAATATTTATAATTTTATAGTGCAAGTAGATAGAATCTTTTTTAATCAGTTTGTACTGGCATTTCCCTGAATTTATCATTAAATCCAAAAAAAACATTACAATTATCGTGAGATTGGTTTGTAGAGACAGAAATCAAGACCGTTTAAAAACACCTAAAATGTATGGTAATACGATTTTTTAAGTCATGACTTGCTACTTTTATATCTACGGAGTCATCTGACGATAAAGATCCATGTTTTTTTGGATTGGGTGAAACATTCAAGGAAATTCCAATAAAATCTGAAGTTGAAAACTGCACAGCACTCACGATAACTCCGACTAAAATCGAAAGTCCGATTGTCAAAAGCGATAAATGCATTAGAATGCAATACATGGAAAGCAGTAAGTACTTGACATTAAGTAACCCATTTACATTTTGGAAGTTAATAACCATTATTAACTCAACGGCCAGTCGCAGTACCATGAGTTATCAATAGATCTACCATGAGTTGCCGCTACGTTCGCGTTTACTTTCTATCCGGCTCGTTCGAGCCAATACGCGAGTACAAGGAGTTGGGCAAAAAGTAATATGATTACTCCTTCAGATTACTTTTGTAATAAATATTACAAAGTACACATACAAACCCAACTCCTCCTGCGGGTGTCGTAAGAGTCGACTAAGGGATTGAAGTGTCACTGACCATTATTTGTTAAAATATTGATGATGGGCAGCAGCGTCATCATAGTGGACACGTTACTGCGATCGCCAATCCGCTTGCCCAGCGTGGCGATTATTGGCATTTACCTCCTAATGCGTCTTATACGCATAGTTAATAGGAGAGGCCTACGTCCAGCAGTGGACTATGATAGGCTGATGACGTGACGTGACACATACCTACAAATATAATTTATAGAAGTAATCATATTACTTTTTGCCCAACTCTGGTTAATAACGTAGCGGCAACTCTTGGTACGGCTACAAGTATCAGTTATCTTAGGTTTTATGAGTTACGTAAACACAGACCAACCACCTAGGGGGTTCTCTGTGTCAAACCTGCCCTATAGCGTTGAGTCGGCAGACGTCGGGTTTTAGTGGGTAGACCAGGGCCTCATTAGCCCTGGGAGTCCCACATAACCACCTGGGTCCGTCCCCGCGCCCGGGTGGTATGCGTAACGCATTTCCCCACGTAAAAAAAAGGGGGGTTGTCTGTGTACGTAAATCATTCGATCACCCTCGCACTTATTTATCGGAGCGAGCACGATGGCCTGCTTTAATCTGAATCCATTATCTTGAAACGAAACGTAAACTTACGAAGTCATGGTACAGCTACAGTTCGCGTCAGTGTTTTATTCGTGATCTCACGCAGATCCAACTATTTGTATAAAAAACTGGCCGGTAATCTTACGTGATGGTTACAGTGCGCGAGCACATTGCGTCATAGTATGAAAGCGTAATTTGGCGCCACTGAGTAAGACCAAAACAAAGCACTTTCCTTGCGCTATGGCAACTGTTGCGCCGAATTTGGATAGAGGAAGCCGTAGAGTCATGTAATTTTTTTTTATCTAATTCTGTAAAATGACACTTTGTCTGAAAAAACATGTCGGCTGCATTGGGCCTCCAAAATTAATTTAATAAATATGATGCGTGAACTTGTGTTGTTTGCATGTTTAGTGCTCATTTTACTTTTATTATTTAATTGAATATAGTTTTAGTTACGCGAATTTTAATAATCTCTAAATATTTCCAATTCCAATATAAATTAAATGTATTGTATCTTACTTTTTTTTATGGAATGTCCCGTCTAAAATTTATACGAATATTCACATAGTGTTATGCTAACTGACAGTTAAGTACCTATTTGTCTATGGTAGATGCACCTACGAAATTCATACATTTAAATATGTATATTTAAAATATAAATAATTTTACAAATATCTAATTCACAATTGAACACCTAGCTTGATATTTTACACTTTTTAGACCTCCGTAGACTAGGTAAATCGCAAAACTGAACTCTTATAGTTTCATTTAGTCCGTCTGCCTGTCTATCTGTCCCTCTGTATGTATGACACAGGCATTCTACTCGTAGTTGATCTGCATCAATTAAATTTCGAACACAGATGTATGTTATATGCTGCTATATGGTCTGTGGTCAAATTATAAAAAAAAGAATGTTCTAATTTTTCATGCATGTCACAATCACAAAGAAATGTTAGTCTTCCGCCTTTCAAGCTAAGACTATTCAAATATCTAGAGATTGATGCCATTTCCTGTATCGTACAGAGCACAATAATGCGATATTGTTTACATTGTTTGTGTCGCCACTCTACCGTATCTTATCTCACTTATCTGTCTGGTAATCATTGAATTCGTCCGATTCATTTTAGGCAGCATTACTTTTTTTAGGTGCTGCTGTAACTTGTTTCTTATGTTCTGTTACTTATTATGTCATGTTTTATTATTGTAATTGATATATTATATTGTAATAGAGAGTAGTTTCGAGTAGCCCTGAGTTGATGTCACGCATGAGTTGTTCTAGTTCCGTTGTTCTTTTTAATCGACTTCGAAAAAGGAGGAGGATCTCAATTCGACAGATTTTTTTTCTGTTGTGTGTATGCTACCCGATACTTATCTCCGAAAATCGTGAAACGATTTAATTTTTTTTTTGTGATTGAACTTGTATAACCCCGAGATGGTCCCGTTGCCACCAAGTTTGGGTCTGATGATGGGATCTTGGAGAAATCAAGGAATCTCTTCAAATGTTATAGGTACCTACATGTATGGCGCTTTTGGTAATTTTCATTCATTTACAAGAATTTTCATTCAGAAAGTAGGATTTGATGATAGGCAACCAATGATAGGACCTTGGGGAAATCGGTTGAAGTTTGTTGTTTTTAATTTATCCACGATTTGTAAAAGTTTATTCATATTTTTCGACGTTCCTACGCGTTTGGAGAATAAATAAGCTGACGTTGAGATGTAAACATAATTACAAGTGACTAAACTGAATTTGACTTTTACAGTCAACTCGGGTGTGGCGGCCTGGCGGGCTCGCAACGTCGCATCATAATGACTGGTGCCAAAAAAATACCGGGCAAAGTGCGTCACTTTATTTTTTGTCAAATTGTGTTCTTAAATATATCTTTTAGAAGAGATGCTGCTTTTTAAATGCGCTAGTGCGAGAAGTGGCGCATTTTACGTCAGGTCCAAAACTTCGCAGGCCCTTCTGTAAGTACTAAAAAAAGAGACACGTGCAAAAAGAAAATTAGTAACTCGTATCGATTCAAAACACTCATTTCGGTCGTGTTTTAAAACATGGCCACTCGTTTCGTATGCGTCACTTGACTTCATAAAATTATTTATAGGCATAAGCGTCTCCATGGACGGCGCTCAGGGCCTTAAGTTTCACTTTCTTGCGCCGGCCATTTTCACCGCTCTCACGCGCAAAGCTCAGAGAAATGCGCAAACGACGCGCTTATTAATTTCACGTTCAAAAAGACGTAAGAGACATGAATTCGGTAATAAGTTATCCTCTTTTAAAGCTAAAATGTATTTATCCTTCAATTCTAAAAAGACGTTCATGTGAGAAGTGGGCACTAATAATATGCTGTTTTGTCGGTAATTGGACTGAGGACAGATTGTTTTACATGTTAATGTATTATACTCAAGTAAAAATGTCATTTGGGTAATTTACAAAAGCAATGTAACATGTGTTTTGGTTTGTACAAGTATTAGGTGTAGTTTCACTTAAGGTAATTTAGCGGCTGAATCAAATAAGCGGAGTGCCTAGCGGGTATAAACTAACTACCTACACTCTAATTTTTCAATACAATAATGAATAGAATCTACTGAAATTAATCTATGAAAACGGATAAACCCGCGTATATTGTTGCTCTATCAATGAGGCGAAAGTGCCTCTGTTCTGCTTATCCAGTTTTGGTAAAACGTGACAGTAAGTCGAGGACTATGGGTATTTTCTATAGCGGAGCGTGTTTTCTATTTAACATTAGGTACTGATTAAGAAAAGGGGGACGATTAGAGACTGCTATAGCATTTGTTTCATATAAAGGGGGAACCCACATGCTATAGCAGCTACGCCCGTGAATGTGTTAACTTCATCCCGACGTTTCATAGTGGAATTTCTCCGTTTTCATAGTTTTATTTCTCGCGGTAACCGGAGAAAATATTAGAATCTACTGGTTAAATCCTTCGCTACGACTTGGGATAAAGTCAACTTATTTGCTCTAACTAATTGTAGAGCCCGTCCACTTTTTAAGACCAAGTTGACTATAGGTAACTACATATACTATGGAGAACTGGACCTTACAAAAAAGGATACGCTATGCAACATGAGCAATATCGGAAATGTAGAGTAGCGGGTTAACTCAAAGTCGCAAATAGGTACAGACTTGCTGAGAAAGCTATCTTCGAAATCGATTAAATCAATACGATTCCGCTTCCCCACAACCAAATGCCATAATATCATGTTCTTAATGTCGCAATATTAAAACAGATTAGTAGTAAAATGTCTAAAATTCCAAAAAAAGAACAGGAATCATAAATACCACCATTGTAACATTTTATGTTTTTGTAATGTTCAACTAGATAATACAAAACTAATAGTTATTTATTATACAAGGGGACAAAGTTGTTGTTTAACTGTCGTGCCAATAATGAGACCTAAGCTAGCGAAAGATTCCAAAATTAAGCCACAAGCGTAGCGAGTGGTTCAAAAACTGGAATCTTGAGCATTGTGAAGGTCTCAAGGCACGAGAGTTGAACAAACTTTGCCGCCAAGTGTAACTCAACTTTTTCCCCCTCACTATCGCGAGGAAATATGATCAACAACAAATCTTATCCAAATGAAAATTAACTTAAAAAAAAAACATTTAAAATTCAATGTCGAAACGTATCGTAGAATAGTTACTCCTGGTACATAAATATAGCCAATGGCTTACAAAGTCACCAATGAGAATTAACCAATTTAACATGGTTAGCTCCGATTGCGCATGTTTTCTACGGTCATACAGGTGCGCAGGCAGTAGTGGACCATAGGAATCAGAGCAAGGGCAAATTAAAAACCCTAGTCCCACGGTAAGCTCAATTAAGGCTTGTGATGTGGGTACCAGGCGACGATATATATTATCGATAGATACATATAAATACATAGACAGCCATGACCAAGGCACAAATATTTGTGATAAATAAATACACAAATAATGCCCTCGCCGGGATTCGTACCCGGAACCTCCAGCTTTATAGGCAGGGTCACTACAAACTAGGCTACGGAGGCTGACAATATCATTAATTACTATATCGTTCTTCAGTAGAAAACAAGAAAATGTAAACAAAATCGGCTGACATTCCATAGCAATGGACGTTTAGGTACGTCTTTGAAGCATAATTATTATCATGAAAGACGTTCGCAGATATCATTTATAATACATACTAATAAAATATCAATAATTTTGACCACAAATGTATGTGAATTTTTAAAGGTGTGAGGTTTTAAATTGGCGACTTTAAGCGACATTATGAAATAATGCAGTTTTATTAAGTTGGTTTGCATTTT
>JALPQI010002405.1:0-15699 GCA_025490895.1 Thaumatotibia leucotreta
GCATTTAGTTGAGAAGTTATCGTATAGCACAATTTGCTTACACAAGTCTGTAGTTTCAACTTTTTGTCCTATACCGTCAGGTCCACCTCTTAGCGCCCATATAATTGTCCGCCAGGCTTTGAAAGCTATAGCTCTAAGTAGATCTACGCCCCTTAAGCATAGAAGTATTTGGGACGTTAAGGAGTTGTGCTCGTACTTAGAAAATAATGAACCATCCCAATCCAATTTATTTGAAGTATCTAAGAGATGTGCAATTCTGTTATTATTGTGTTCTGGACGACGTGTTCATGACCTAACGTTATTAAATATAAATAAATGTAGCTGTAGGATAGAATCTGATTATGTCATATTTTGGCCTGAGTTCGGTTCCAAGACAGACAGCGTATCGCGTAGACAATCTGGTTGGAAATTATTAAAATGTGATTTAAATAAAAATATTGACCCTGTGTATTGGATGAAATTATTGATCTCCTTGTCTCAGAACCGAAGAGGGAATATTGAAAAATTATTCATTTCCACATGTGGACTTGTAAAGCCAGCTTCACGAACCATAATTGGTGGATGGATAAAATCAGTTCTTAAAGATGCTAACATTAACAGTACTGCGGGCAGTGTCCGTTCCGCGGTTGCTTCGTCAGGCTGGCTTGATAATCATAATATTAATGATATATTAGAAAGAGGCAACTGGCAGAGTGCTAATACTTTTCACAAGTTTTATAAGAAAACAATTTGTACTGAAAACCGTAATTCAAACCCTTTAGATAAATGTTTTAAGACCATATAATTCATAGATACTTGTTTACTAATGTATATTTACATAGAAAAAATCAATAAGATTTAATGATACAATCGGTTTGCAAAATGTTTAACTATATCAGTAGTAAATAATATATTGATAATCCAATATACGTTTTCTTATGATTCTGTTTAGTCATTTGTTTTTTTGTTCACATTGGCGTTATCTTCTCACAATTCCTCACTCATCCAGCAGTCGATATCAAACACTTCTCAATTTGTAGGCTTGGAACAAGGTTCAGTCAACTTAATAGACAAATTTTACCTAAAAATAAAATTTATATTAAGTTACTAACCTTGTTCCAAGCCTAATTTAATTGCTGTCTGCTGGCTTTTTATTCAAATTTAATACTCTGATTCACACGATTAATTTCATGCACATACACAACACATAGCATCATGCAAATATTTCAGCAGAAACCAAGGTATAGTATCTAATAAGGCTTTTATTTCAGCGATAGGGTATAGTTTTAAGCTTATCTTTTCAGTGTAATCAGTGGAAATATCTGTAAACATAGCCACATACAGCTAAAAACTGTATGTTTACATAATAACCAAAATATTGCTACCTGTCTACCCACAGTAGCTTTATACTGCCACCTGTCTGTACACAGTGGCTGCCTACCTACCGTCCACTAGCCTCATCGGACGGTAGGTCAGGATATTCAAATTGAGAATCCAATGGTCTGAGCATTGGCCCGCAGCCTGCCAGCTGGATTCGAAACCGTTACAAAAAGGGGGGAATTGTGCCTAAGGTCATAGGAACTGTGGTGTTGCCAGCATGAAACAGATGTCGCCATCTCTATTTGTAGGCATGGAACAAGGTTAGTAACTTAATATAAATTTTATTTTTAGGTAAAATTTGTCTATTATAGGCCTACTCGTCCTATAGTTATGTTTTTCATCACCTAGGTACGAGTATATTATACACTGCACGAGTGCACGAAAACTCCAAGCTACCAAACCAACAGTATCAACCTCAATCAGAAAAGCGAATAAGGTTATACAAAAAGTCAACCTTCTCTCTGTGTTCATATTTATAACATTCCGGAGGAAGTTACTTTAAAATCGCACATTCATCATTTAGTACGGGCTACTTTATATTGAAATAAAGTGAGTCTGCAGACTTTATTCGTTATTTACAGTTTAACTTAGGTATATTCTTACTACAGAGTTTAAACTTAAACATTGCGAAGTAAGAGAATAAGAGCCCGCAATATCGTTTGTTTTAAACTAGTTCCTTCAATGGTTCTGCTCAAACGAAAACTAAAATAAGTGCAGTCCAAGTTTCGGGTAATTATCTCTATCGTATTTTGGCACCTGTGTTATTTATTTTATAATCGATACTCGTACCGTGTTATCTATCATGTCGACCTACTTAGAACAAAAATTCCTGTCTATTTTGACACATGTCAGCTGCCACGGTTTGCTTAACATTTTGCTACAGGAATCTGAGACAGGAAATGTAACGTAAGAATAATCATTTATTACTTACGCACGTTGGCTACCTACCCAATTTAAATTTTCTTCATGCTTTTATTAAATCCATACAGCGTGTTTGATTGAATGGCGTGCGTTACATCATAAGGTGAATTTATATTTATGATCTGAATACCATAGTGTTATTCAAATTCAAATTCAAATTCATTTATTTCCAACAAATTGATACATAAGGTGTTGAATCCTCCTTTTAAGTTAAAAACTTGTGTTAGGAGGTATTCGCTCTTTCATACAAAGATTTTGCTAGAAATAAATATAGTTATCCAAAAATTTATATAATTATACTTATATTCCTAATTATAATATTTTATTCGTCACTACAGATAAGTTGAGTATGGCCTTCCCGATGAAACTAGACAAATACAAAGTATACAATACATTATTATGTAGTATTAAAAGAAATGTGAAGGTCCTACACAATCTACCAGCATTTCGAACACTAAACTATGTACTTATAATCTAATATACAAAGGTGTGTTACAGCAATAATTCTTCAGTTTCACTATAGGTTTTCCCTTTTAACCAAGTTTCAAGAAATATTTTACATTCGCCAATGCCTTTAGTATATATGTTTGTGAGTCTATTAACTTTGTTATATAATGTGATAGAAAGATTATGGAATTGTTTCCGAGCAAATGCAGTTTTTGCTTTATTAAACTGTGTTATTACGACATTAATTTTACGCTTATTTAATAGTTCTTTATTTACTTTTAGATTTTTGTGAGTTTTAAGAACACAATTTAAAATAAATAGCTGCCTTACAGTCAGCACATCAGCTTCTCGGTATACATCAACAGTGCTGTGTCTTTTGTTTCTCCCTAAGAGTACTTTGAGGATAGACCGTTGAGCCCTTTCTAGGGTAATAAGTTTGGTTTTATGCGTACCGCCCCATATAGGTAGACAGTAAAGTATTATAGATTGTAGTAGCGTTTTATATATGTATATTAGCAGTTCTCTATCAGCTATATTCTTAAGATATTTAAATAACCAAATCATTTTACGTATTCGATTAGCAGTAACGTCATTTTGTAATTCCCATGAGAGAGATTGATCTATTTGGACACCTAAGTATTTAGTAGATGTTACATGGTTAAGGCGGAGACAGGAACAGTCATTATTTAGATTAGTTCCACACGTATGTGCTATTAACGTATGTTTATATCGGTCAGGTTGTAAACTTTTTTGGATTGAAAAAGAAATGTAATTTGTTTTTTTGATGTTTAAAGTAAGTAGGTTAGTTTGCAGCCAGTTTATTACTTTAGTTAGTCCTCGCTCAGCATAAGCATACACCTCTTCCCAGTTTTCTCCGCAGAAAAGAAGTGCAGTATCATCCGCGTAAGAGATAACTGAACCGTTGGTGATATGTATGTCGGTAAGATCATTTATGTAGGTTAAAAACAGAGTCGGACCTAGTACGCTGCCCTGAGGGACGCCGAAGTGGGTAGTATGTTCATCCATGCTATAAACATCTCTGTTAATCTTAACGCATTGTGTTCTGTTATTCAGGTAACTTGAGATCAATTCTAGGAATTTCCCACGAATGCCCATAATCTCCAATTTACGAATAAGGATGGGGACAGAGACAGAGTCAAATGCTTTTTGCAAGTCGAGGAATATACACACTACTTTCTTCTTGTTTTCAATATGTTTTGTAATTGAATTCGTTAGCTTGAGAACTGCTTCTTCTGTATTTTTACCTTCCCGAAAACCAAATTGGCGAGGAGATAAAATATCAAACTTGTTTAGGTATTTAATTAGACGGACATTTATTAATTTCTCCAAAACTTTAGATATGCAGGTAAGAACTGAGATGGGCCTGTAATTGTTGACATCAGATTTGTCCCCATCCTTATAAACCGGATGAATTATTGCTCGTTTTAGGGCTTCAGGAAATATTCCCTGTGAAAAACAAAGTAGGCTTAGGTGCTCAAGAATAGGTACTAATTCAGTTTCCGCAAGTTTTATAAAAGTGGCCGGAATGTTGTCCCAGCCAGCAGCTGATTTGGTTTTTAAATTGCGTATAACTGTTCTAATTTCATCTAAATCCGGTTGAATAATACCAATACTAGATTTTTGTGAAGGTATAGTATTTAAGTAATTATTGAGACTAAGCTGCCTTGTTACAGTATCTATTTTTTCTGCTAGTTGCTTACCTACACAGACGAAGTGTTTATTAACTAGGTTAGCTGACAACAACGGTGTCTGACATAAATTTGACAATTCACTATTTTTTGATTTAGGTTTATTTAAATTTGTAATTTTTTTTATTGTTGTCCATAAGGTTTTATTATTATTTTTTGCCTCATTAAGAAGTTGACGCTCATAGTTTTGCTTTAGGTCTTTAATCAATTTATTACAGTGGTTCCTGTAGCGTCGGTATATTATCTGTGATACTTGATTAGTGGGGTCGCGTCTTGAATATTTTTGAAGCTTATTTCTATGTTGGATACATTTTAGGACATATATCTTATATATATATAAAAGAAGAAGCTCCTAGATAAAGATGCACGCACAGCCTAAACCCCTGGTCCTAGAGACTCCCAATTTGGCACGTAGGTTCCTTTTATGATGTAGACGAGCACTAAGAAAGGATTTTTCAAAATTCACCTTCTAAAGGTGCGTGCAGACCAAAAGAGCATTCGCTGTTCTAGCGCCCGTTCTAAGAAATCAACCAATCACGTTTTGCGTACCGATCGAATTTCGTAGAGTGGGAGGTTAGAACAGCGAATGCTCTTTTAGTTTAACCGCACCTTAAGAGGTTGAAATGGGGGTCCAAAGTTTGTTTGGCGAAACAAGATTAGTTGAACTATTTTATCCGAAACTTCGCAAGAGTATTCTTTAAAGTAATTGAGTAAAGGTGTGTATAAGGTTTTTTGAAAATTCAACCCCTGAAAAGGTAAAAAGGGTGACAAAGTGAAAAAAGTTGGGTTTCGTTTCTATGGTTTATCGGGACGTAGATCACGAATACAATAACGATTTTAAAATTTAACGTGGCGGACGTGAAATACTATGTACACGGTTATGGTGTGATGGGGTTAAATTCGAAAATCAATATAATTTTATTATTTATGTTCATTTCTGGTTCTAGAGATTCCAAATATACCGCGTAGGTTTCTTTGAGGGTGTAGAGGTGCTCTAAAAAAGGTTAAGTCAAAATCCACTCATTAGAGGGTGCAATGGGAGTCTAAAGTTTGTACGGGGAAACTTGACTATTTAAACTGTTTTATCCGAAACTTCACAGGAGTATTCCTAAACATAAATGACTAAAGACATGTTTTAGGTTTTTTTGAGAATTCAACTCTTGAAAGTGGTAAAAAGGTTAAACAGTAAAAAAACAACATGGATATCGTTTCTATAGTCTATCGTGTCGCTGTACCGAGGTGTACGTGAAATACCATCTCCTCTGTTATGGTCTCATATACGGGCTTGCGGGTTACGAGAGGGGTTTCGTTTTTGTGTTTATTTCTGATTCAAAAAATTCTAAATATAGCATGTTAACCAACGTTAATAATCTTTTAAGTTTTTCTGAGTTTTCACGCGATAGTAACCAAAAGTACATATATCTGTGTATCCAAGGTGTTTTTTATAAAGTCAAAACAGCCGTCACCATAAATTTCGTCATTTTTGATCCAATTGTGTAAATCGATGTAACAGGCTGTTCAATTTCCGTTTCGATATTGTCCGTCATAAAAATCGGTGGTAATCTGAAGTTCTGACTGATCTGTTCATCATAATGAAGCGGAAGTCAAATTTGCAAGAAACGGTAACAATATTGACTAACTTCAAATATTAATCAGCTCGGCTAATTATGGTCATCTTTGTAAGGCCTGGGAAATGACAAATGATTGTTTATCATCAAAACACAACAATCACCTATGTGAGTGTGTATGTAAACTTTTAATGATAAAAAACATTTGTCGGTTAGGTACCAGATGGTAAAGATGACCATATAAATAAATAAATAAATATCTTGGGACATCTTACACAAATCGACCTAGTCCCACGGTAAGCTCAATTAAGGCTTGTGATGTGGGTACCAGGCGACGATATATATAATAGATAGATACATATAGATACTTAAATACATACACATCCATGACCAAGGAACAAATATTTGTGATAAATAAATACACAAATAATGCCCTCGCCGGGATTTGAACCCGGAACCTCCAGCTTCGTAGGCAGGGTCACTACCAACTAGGCTATGGAGGCTGACAAAATATATACGATATATACGATAGCGGATTTTTTTCAGTCAGAATTTCAAGTAATGAATTTGAGGTCAAATTTGCACAAAATGGTCGGCACCTTGAATTTATTTAGTTTGAATCCGATCTTAATAAAAATCGGTATCTTAGGATCCAAGGGGGTTTTTCATGACGATTTTGAGGTAGGTATAAAAAGTGAGAAGCTATCACATCTAAAATTTCTAGAACTTTGATTTAATATGGATAAAAATCGATACCGAGAAGATGAAAAGTTCTTTATATGGAATTTGAAGTCAAATTTGCAAGAAAAGTTCGCCATCTTGAATTTAGGTCTTAAGTTTAATACGACCGTGTAAAAATTTATAGAACGCGGCCGAACCGTGGGTAAAAGCACCATCCGCCACACTTAAATCGGTTAAGGCAAATGCGAGATAATCGCGGGAAAACATTAACACGCAGTGAATAGACATTAGAACGCGGGCGAAGCCGCGGGTAACTGCTAGTTAGTTTATAATTTTAACATCATGTCCTCAATAGACCTATACGATGCAACTCCGTAAAACGTTAGGTAAGCATAACAATAGTGCATCAAGGGAGGTAAGTACGGAATTACTAACGAGAGTGTTAGAAGCCCGACGCCGTTAGGCGGACGGCTTTTATGGCTCGAGTTAGTATTCCGCTTACCGACCGTGATGCATACAATGTTTTTCATCACACTTGCTGACAAAAAAATAAGTTTTAAGACAAAATATTATTAAATGACGTACTGCTATTTCTATTACTCCCTAGGGAATTTCACTTTTCTATTACTCCCCTTACGCGCGCAAGCAATGGCGCGCTTAGACAGCAAGTGTGTTGAAAAAGAATATTATTTCGTAATATGAGTATATATACGATTAAAAACATAATTTAATAGCTTGTACGCTGGCATGGTATAGTGAATACTCACACTTTCCAGTATATTATTTAAGAATAAGTTGCTAAAGCTAAACAAATTGCTGGATGCCAATAAACAGGTTCTCCTCTTCATAAATATGCAAATGCTTCAGGAAGAATATTAAACTAACATTTTTGGGAAAAACATATCTCGTGCAACATAACGACGCTTATCTAAAACAACTCGGTATCTCGAAATAGTCCGTTTTGCAATTAACTATAAAACTAGGCGCAGAATACGCTAAAGTTTATCGTGACTAAGACTCCCGTGTTCTAGTTCAAAATTTTACCACTGTGGCAGCATTGTGCCGTTATGCCATTGGTGGAGAGTCGACGTCATTTTATCTGCAAGACCGGCCATAGGCCAGTTGAACCACAGAAATTGACGCCGTCACTGCGTTTGTTTGTAGACTAACAGCACATCTCGAAATTTTACAACTATAGAACTTAAAGTTTATGTAAAACAGTGGCATAATTGGAAATAGTTCAGTGGAACAATGATAACTTGTTGTGCAATACATAATTATTCGTGGATGGCGCATTATCCGTGAAACAGTAAGTACACATGTTATAACTTAATAGGAAATAAGCGAGTGTTGTCGAAAATAATGAAAGTTGACTCGTTTACCTAATCGAAATGAGCTTTTATACTACATAAGATTAAGTTAATTTAGGGTATTCTATACGAATTCAGAACATGTTCATTATAATTTTGCAACTAAAAATTTGATTCAAAACGAGTACAGCCCACCATAAACGATAAATAACTATAGTAATGTTCAGTAATTTATAGTATTATATTTATATAATATTACTGAACATTATAACCGACATACCGACCCGGGTATGTCGTTAAACTACGTCCAAAACCACCGGTGGATGGGCAGCAGCATCCCTGTAATGCGGTGTACTAAACTGCGATCGCCAACCCGCCTGCCAAATTTTACCAAGCGTGGCGATTATGGCATTTACCCCCTATGACAAGCACACACAAAAAATGGCCCCGAGGTTCCAGCGACTCCCGGTGCTCTGGCTTTGGTAGCGGTCAGGGCACTAGCGGAGTCAGGGGTGCGAAGAATCTCCGGCGAAGATCCGGCTACCACCACCGACAACCTTTGGCCCTGGCAACACTTAACACGCGCACACTGCGGACAGACGAAAGATTGGCTGAGCTCGAGGAAGACCTGAGCGGGTTACGATGGGACGTTATTGGGCTATCGGAAGTCCGAAGAGAGGGTGAGGACATGATAACCCTCAAGTCCGGTAACCTGCTCTATTTCCGGGAGGGCGACCAACAGTCCCAGGGAGGTGTCGGGTTCCTCGTCCACAAGTCCCTCGTGAGCAACGTGGTGAAGATCGAGAGTGTGTCGACTTGGGTGGCGTACCTTATACTCAGAGTATCCAAGCGGTACTCGTTGAAGGTCATACAGGTCTACGCTCCGACTTCTTCACACTCCGACGAAGAGGTAGAAGCTGTGTATAGTGTGTATGAGGACATATCAAGAGCCAGGCCCAGTCCTGAAACCTACTTCACAATCGTTATGGGGGACCTTAACGCGAAATTGGGCAAGCGAAACGATGATGAGCTGAGAGTGGGGCAATTTGGGGTTGGGTCTCGTAATCACCGGGGTCACTTACTAGCCAGTTTTATGGTGAAGGAGGGACTCTACATGATGAACTCCTTTTTCAAGAAGCGAGAACACAGGAAATGGACCTGGATGAGCCCAGATGGTGCAACCAAAAACGAGATTGACTTTATCATGTCGACTAAGAAGCATATATTTAATGATGTCTCTGTGATCAACGCGGTTAAAATCGGAAGCGATCACCGCCTTGTAAGGGGCATATTAAATATAAGCGTCAAGCTCGATCGCTCGATCTCGATTGATAAAGTCTACGCTCCGACCAGCACCGATCCAACTCCAAAACCCCGAGAGCTTCCAGCTCGAACCGCAAAATCGTTTCGATTGCCTACCCAGCGACGTGGATGAGGATGAGTATAACGACGGGTTTGTGGCGTCCATTCCACTGGGTCAAAGTCCTTTAAGACCCAGCGGAAGAAAGGCAGTAAGAGGCTCTCTGATCCAACTCTAAAGCTCATGAAGGAAAGGAGTGAGATGGTTCTACAATCCCCAGAAGATGCCGCATCATATCGCCGGCTCAATAGACAAATCTCCAAGTCGATCACCCGCGACATACGCCAATTTAATACCAACCGGATTAGAGGCTATTGACCGGAGCGAAGGCTCTAAAGTTTTTGCGAGAGATTTGTCTATTGGTCAGAGCTGGCTTGCGAAGCTGAAGACTGGGGACGGTAGGATTGTTTCAGCTTTTGAGTGAGATAGAGAGCTTTTACGGACAGCTGTACACATCACACACGAAGACCCATCTCCAATTTAGCTAACGACCCACGAACTAAATTGTCTCGACACCATACCGAAGATATACCGGACGTCAGCCTGTACGAGATTAGGATGGCTCTCAAACAACTCAAAAACAACAAGGCACCAGGCGATGACGGAATAACAGCCGAACTCCTGAAGTCGGGTGGGAAAACAGTCCTTAGGGCCCTTCAAAAGCTGTTTGATTCTGTCAACTTTAGAGGCAAAACGCCAAAGGCATGGAGCAGGGGTTTTGTGGTGTTGTTCTTCAAAAAGGGTGACAACGCCCTGTTGAAGAATTACAGACCCATCACACTTCTGAGCCATGTCTATAAGTTGTTTTCGAGAGTCATCACAAACCGTCTCACACGCAGGCTCGACGACTTCCAGCCTCCTGAACAAGCCAGTTTCAGAAAAGGTTTCAGCACCGTAGACCACATACACACGCTCCGTCAAGTTATACAAAAGACCGAGGAGTATAACTTGCCCCTCTGCTTAGCGTTTGTGGACTACGAAAAGGCCTTTGATTAGATCGAGATGTGGGCTGTACTACAGTCTCTCCAGCGGTGCCAAGTAGACTACCGTTAAATCGAAGTGCTGAAGTGCCTGTACGGAAACGCCAATATGTCAGTTCGCCTCCAGGACCGGAACTCGAAACCAATTCCATTGCAGCGAGGAGTAGGACAAGGAGATGTTATCTCTCCTAAATTGGTCACCGCTGCACTGGAAGATGTTTTCAAGGTTCTGGACTGGAGGGGATTTGGCATTAACATCAATGGCGAGTACATCACTCACCTTCGGTTTGCCGACGATATAGTAGTCATAGCTGAGACCATGGAGGACTTAAGTACTATGCTCGATGATCTCAGTAGAGTCTCTGAAGATGTTGGTCTTAAAATGAACATGGACAAAACGAAGATCATGTCGAACGTCCATGTGATACCAACTCCAGTGAAAGTTAGAAACTCTACACTCGAAGTTGTTGACGAATATGTATACCTGGGACAAACAGTCCAGCTGGGTAAATCCAACTTCGAGAAGGAGATCAATCGTCGAATCAGACTGGGTTGGGCGGCGCTCGGGAGACTACGCAATATCTTCTCGTCCAATATACCGTAGTGTCTCAAGTCGAAAGTCTTCGACCAGTGTGTGTTGCCAGTGATTACTTACGGATCTGACGTTGGTCGTTCACTATGGGACTTTGACATTTTTTTTATAAAAAAACTACAAGCCGTAGCGATGTCGGAGTTTTAGTCTCCTGTTTGAAACCTTGTTGACTATGGATTTTTGCAAAAAAAAACAAGGTGAGACAAAATGGGGGTTTATAATACACTGTGCGTATTGAAATATGTATTCTAAGAGTACATGTTTGTACCAACAAGGATGAAAAAATATTAATCCTTTTTTAAGATTATTACAACTACTACAAGGTTTAGGTACTTACACGAAAAATGAAATATTCTTGTTTTTAATAAAAAATCAGTGTAATTCGTCTTTATTTGTAGTATAACATTTTATAATAATTATAGTCTCTGTAAACTGTTACCATTGTATAACAGAATTTATGGCTACTAGGTATCCTATTGCAATAGGACTAAATATTAACTTAGTGGTAACTACTGGGAATTCAAATTCCCATCTCTTACCAATAAACCAATTGGTGATAACTACTGGGAATTCTTTTTCCCAGTAGTTACCACCAATTAGTTTGGTGGTAACAGTTGGGAATTTTAATTCCCAGTTGTTTCCAGTGGTAACAGGTGGGAAAAAAAATCCCAGTTGTTACCACTGGTGTCAAGTTGGTGGTAACAGGTGGGAATAACCCGCTTTCCCATTGACGCGACGTGACATTGTCAAGCAACTTATTCCAAGGAAACACCTATGTCACATCATCAGCCTATCTCAGTCCACTGCTGGACGCAGGCCTCTCCTATTAACTATGCGTATAGATAGATGCATTAGGAGGGTGAAAATTCTTTTCGTTGTCTTATTTTGTGTCCCTAAAAAACGTGACGCAGTGGTCATTTTTGTATGAGATGATGTTTTGTTTTCAATTTCTCATGTATGGATTAAAATCTAACGCGAAAAAGAAATACACCGGTGCACCGGATTTTTTTTTATTATACTGAGTCGAAACAGCCACTAAAAGCGTGACAGAGTGGTATGAAATAAAACAACGAAAATAATTTTGACCCAGGAGGTAATAGTAGGTACATTGTGCATCAAGGGAGGTAAGTACGGAATTACTAACGAGAGTGTTAGAAGCCCGACGCCGTCAGGCTCCGTTACGGAACCTAGAAGAATCATGTACAGTCAGGGGGTCTACTTTTCTCTGCAGCTAACTGTACAAAAAATATGTACAAAGCATACATCTTCCCAAGACTCGCTTTGTGAGGAAGTATAAACGGAAACTCTTCTGACATTTAATTTTCAGGACGGGAACTTAATCTTAACCCTTCAATCGACAACGACACTTTTTTTGAAAAAATACATAAAACTATAGTTTTTATGCCTATTTATATGATTTTAAATAACAGAAAATTAATAAAAAAAATCGCTTATGGATAGTTTTTTAGAAATCATATGTCAAGTATGTTGCACGTTGCCAACTATGCAGTGAATATGTATTGGGCTTGAAAGTCCAGTATTTTTGCCATTGCCAATTGTACGGTTAATTTAGTTTATTATATTTTTATTTTTTTTTACATATATTATATGAAACAAGATATTTTATGTCAAAATCCTTATTAAAAAACATATAATTTCAATAAGTAAGTAGTAATATCTTAGAACCTGTGGACTACAAATGAAAAAAAAAGGGACACTGAAATTCAAGGCTGACATAGAATAATATAAGTTTTTATAAATGGGAAATATAAATTCACGTGGTTCTATGTCAGCCTTTGATTTCAGTGTATCTTTTTTCCATTTGTAGTTCACAGGTTCTACGATTTAGGTTCACAATTTAGTAAAATCAATGCATTTAGATTTAGAGCGGCTTAGTTTACTTGGCTCATGGCATAATCAACAGCGATGTCCGAATGATGTCCTTATCATACAGGAAGCAAAATTTTTTTCAGATTGACTTTTGTTTACATGTTTGTTGGACTTAGATAAAAGAAATTAAGTCACTCCAATGAAAAATCAATACTGGGAGTCACTGAAAATATGCTGTTTTCTGTACTGCTGTGCAGCATCTTCCTCGTCTGAGTTTTCAGCATCTAGGAAACTTTTTTTGGACTTGAAATCACACAGCTTTATTAGAAATACATTACATAAAAATAATATATAAATATATTAATAATTCTTTGATATATTGGGCAGCAAAAGCTCATTGAGTGCGAAGATCTATTTCGTTATTAGTACCTACGTCGTTATGAGTAGTATGTAAAAAAATGGCCATATAGCGATATTATGATATAGATGTTATTGCAGGTCACTTAGTACTGATTTTTACATAAAAAATGTCCCATTTTCATTTCATTTGAGTGGTTTTACTCGAAATTATAATGTGTTGATGAAGCACGGCAACATTGGCAACGAGAAAAATACTGGACATAGTTAAAACACCGTATCATTGGCAACGGGAAAAATACTGGACATAGCAACAACAACATAAAACATGGCGTAGTTGCCAACGGGAAAAATACTAGACATTCTACTTTGAAAGTAATAAACTCATTGATTAACTGTGTTAGAAGTTTCAAGTAAACAGAAATATGTACTTCAAGTATTTAGTTAAAAGATGTGCAAATTAAAAAATACCTTATCATACAAAATTACGAAAAAAAATATTGTTAACGTTAGGCCGGGCGACTTGTCCTTCCCAATTGGGTATCTTGGCGGCGATTTATGACAAACTAGCGTTTCTGTTGGCTCGACATATTTTTTTTCAGAATAATAATCATTATGCAATACACTTACACTGCTTAGTTTTCGCTTCAGCGTTTCGGTTTCTTGTGTAGATTTTTGTATTTTGGATGTCTAGTATTTTACCCGGTATCGAATTAAGGGTTAAGAGTTTCATATCCGTTTAAATCACGTAAATATTTCCACTTCCTTAATTAAGAATTATTCGTACTAACTTTTCACTATGTTGACATCGAGTCATTTAGAAATAGGGCTGCCCTATAATAATACATTACGATACAAGTGCAAAAAAATTAAGTTCGAAACGAGTGGCGATAAATTAAAACAAAACCGAAGGGAGTGGGAGAGGGGGAGTGTTCGAACGAAATCGACACGAGTTACGAATTTCCTTTTCGCACGTGTATCGTACGACGATTTTTCAGTACAGATGGGGAAGTTTCGACCTGAGAAGAAATGAATCGCTTCTCGTGCGAAAAAAAGCATGGTCTGTACTGAAAAATCTACAAAATATGTATTTTAGTGATTATAGATAATCGTTAATACTTGCAATGCATACTATTACTTAGTTTTGTCTCTTGATTAATAAAAAACGGTTGAAAATATTTATTTCTATTACTTACTTATGATCTTGTCATGATCTTGAAATTTAAAAATACTGATGTAATAATTACGTTGTTCGTGCCAAACATAATGATCAGTATCATCGTTCCGTTATTTTAGTTATTATACGTGTTGAATGATTGCATCAATTAACAATTGTTTGATTATAATCAAAACAATTAGTTATTTGTTGTACAAGGGTACAAAGTTGTATTTTACCCGCGAGTATGAAATTGAAGCACAAGCAAGCGAAAGGATTCTATAGTTGATTCTATAGTTCTAAATTAGAATCCTGAGCGTAGCGAGTGTTTTAACATACGAGAAGTAAAATACATTTGCACCCGTGTGTAACACAAAACTTTTTCCCTTCACTATAGCGAGGAAACTCAAAAAAGATAATTATTTGTTCACATTACAATCATCATCAGATTAAATTTCGAAATGCATCATGTATTTAATGCAAGATTTGCCGCAGTAAACTTAGCACGAAAAAGTAAACGCAGCATGATTTTAACACATTCTTGTAGTTGCACACCAACGCCAATGCATTAAATCATTCTCATTCATTAGTTTTACAAAATTATAACAGATAATTAAGGTTCTTCAACCATTCAGTGACAGTTTTTTTACAGTTATAATTCTGCATCGGGAAAATATTTATTATATTATTTAAATTATTATGCACAAAAGCCGATTGTGCTGTATATTGTCGTTTAGCAAAAATAGATTTAGTCGTTGGAACAGACAGGGGCTACTCTATTATTACGCCTTCGAGTTGGGAGAATAGGGGTGTATATAAGTAAGTATTTTGTGAACCTTAAGGACCGTACTCAAAACATAGAGCTTCCGCACCGACAAATGACCACTCATCTGATATAATTCGTGTGTGGGGAACCTGTACGGTTTTGAGCACATAACCTTTAACAAACAACGTTGCCCTCTCTCCACCTCCAGTTTCGTTTTAGCTGCACCACCCCATACAGTTATGCAGTAGCAGATAATGGATTGGGCTAGGCTGATATAAATCTGGTTGAGTAGTTTTTCATTTGCAATATGTTAAAGAGTTCCAAAGATCCAAATCAATTTTCTTATTCTATTGTTAACGTAATCAATATGGGCGTTCCATGATAGTCGTTGATCTAGTATAAATGCCCAAGTATTTATTTTAATAGAGTTCAGTTTTATTATTTCTTGACAGTTACATGATATAATATTTGTGTATTGACACGTATGGATTTTTAATATTAAATTACTTTCTGGCTGAGTACTGTTTATATTTAGTGAAATATATATAATTAGTTTTGCTGACATTGAGCGTTAAGAGATTCAATCCTGGATGATATCTTGCGTAACCCCAAGTTGGCACTTTCAAACACCGACTTCCACGTTTGACCCTCGAAGACTATAAC
>JALPQI010002406.1:0-92440 GCA_025490895.1 Thaumatotibia leucotreta
TGAGTTGAAACATGAAAATAATAAAAGTACCTACCTAAGAATAATAATAAAAGTGATAAATAAATATTTTCTTAGGCTAGGTATTTTATAAAATGAATATAATATTAAAGTAAAATAGAATACAACATACAAACAGAATAAAGTGATGAAAACCCGATTCAATTCAAAATACCACTAAACTTAACTTATCCACTTTTATCTCTACCTGATTTGTATATAGATTATAATTATTTAATCTCATTTCACTAAAAACGTAAATTAAAAAGTTATATGAACGTACGATCCGAAAAGCGGGAGGAATTAATTACGTCCACCGAATCCATTTTGACTGCTTATTTCCTCGCCTCTATATATCTTTATTCTCGAATAATATAAACTTTACTGTCTAGATGTTAAGGTTGCGTTTCTAGTTTTAAGACTGGATGATAAGAGTTTTAAAGGTTAAATAGATGATTTTCCGGAGCGGCATCGCGTCAAAGTTACGGCAGAAAGTTGCAGCCGGCAATTTGGAAAATGCTCCTCTTTTTACTTTCCAGCTCAATTAACGAAAATGTATTGAAAATGATTCAGTGTGATCTTTTGTTACAGAATACAATGAAATTAATTGGGAGTTTTGCGAAAGTTATACAGTGACTATGTTCAGTTACGATAATTTTGTTAAACCTTTGTCGAAAAGTTCGTCCGCGCGTTATTATAAGTATCCTCATATTTTTTATATACCTTTCCATGTAATTCATGTATAAGGTGAAAATAAAATGTGATATAAAAGCTTAACTTATTAATATTTCCTACAGAGCAAACTCTGACACACTAAGACAGGTTGACCAAAATGTAACTATTTATGGAAGTCGAATTTCTCTCTTGATCCCAAATTGAAAGAAAATAAACAAAACAAATATTGCGCCCTGCCATGTTAAACAATAAGTCGGAATGCTCGCCCTCTTTGTTTATAATTCGTCAGCGTTTCCACTATGCGTCTCCTTGTTTTGAGATGCCGGAGTTTGTAAGCTTATTTATGGGCTTATTTACTTCTGTATATAATTTTAACAGTATGTATACAACACAATACCCTTTATTGTACACCTCAGTAAAATAGAACAACACAAACAAAATGTAGGTACTTACAACACAATGGACTTTGCCTGTGATTTGCATATATTTTTTTGTCAATATTGATTCATAATATATCTACCTTTAATATTTTCCACTGTTTTTTTACAATCAGTTCACATAAATTTATTGCATCGTCTAATATGCACTCGATTCACCAAAAAACCCATTTGTTTAACATGATATTTATATAAATCTTGTTTTGTAGTATTTCTAATATCAAAACAGTTTTTGTGATTGTAATACCACCTTTTGTTAATTTCGGAAAAACATTTTTTTTTCGTTTTCATACATAATAATTGAAATAGCAAGTGAGAGAGAACCTTAAGAATAACATTTCTGGTGACTGATGGCACATGTCAAAATCAGTAACATTAGGATGTAATAAAAATAAAGGTTGCAATACCTACACTTGTTCAGTCATTAAACTCATTTTCTTAATAACTAAATAATAGTAAGTTAAGACACTAGTTTCTTAGAGAAATTGATTATTTTTGACCTAAATAAGGGAAGCTTAATTTAACGCAAATCAATAAAGTTACCGTTATCATTTTCAAGTGACTCGTTTCAAAAATCAGGTTAGTTGTTTCAACACGAGCATAATGATAGAGGTACTATTACCTACTTATAGTGTTGTAACGAGCTGTTATTTTCGTATTTGTTTTCATTAAATTTAATATTGGAAATGCATTAATTTAAAATCCCAAGGCTGCCATGATTTTAAAAAGCACTATATCAACGTAATCACTGACAGAATTTAAATATTTCGCTTCCCTTTTCCATATTTTATTATTATTTACGACCCAACTCTTATCTGTTGCGTAAAGTTGAGTCAAGTCCCACTCCCGGCAAAAAGTTACCACATTCGCAATTTCAACACAATTTTGATAATATTATGATACAAAAACATTACACATTACACTTACCATGATTTCAGTGTCATTTGAAACATTCAGAGAACATTCTACATAGTAATTCAAGTTTGCTTGCTGTTTTTGTTGAATAGACGCCTGTTCACAGCTGGGTGTTAAATTAAGCCGTCATCGAATCTATATTTATAATCCAATCACTTTCGAATTGATACTTTCGGCAAATGTGTTTGAACAGTTCAGTTGACAGTACTAAAGTGCGTTCAGGCCGGGCTCCTGTAGTAACAGTCGTAACCAGGAAGTACGAGTACTGTCCTAGCGTTTTGGCACGGCCGAGCCATCGCACTTTTACTGCTATCCTAATACACGAAGCATTTTATCTTTACTGCGTATTCAATCGCCAGTATAACGTTGAATCGAAACTCGTTGCATACATGGGAAGTCAAAGCTCACATGTATACTGGTTTGATGAAGCTAGGCGCTTCGTAAACTGTAAAAATTACCAGCCAGGGCTCTCGGGCAACGGGTTAGTTCAGTTAAAATAAAAGTTTGTGCGCTTTGAAATAATGCAAACGGAAAAGTGGAAAATTTGTCTATTCTGTTTTATGGTTGGCTCAGGAGAATTTATTGGAGAGTTCGGAAATTTAAAACCTAAAATGGTACTCACACGTGCTACAGAACTATATTGATGGCTATATAAATACGTGCAGACAAAATGAGAAAAGACAGTCTTCTATTTCTCTAAAATTACTTCTTCTATTTTGAGGTATAGTTATGTTAAAATGTTTGCCTTATTAGTTTGACCTTACAAATGAAAAATAAGTTGCAGCTACGGCGGGCGGGCGGCCAATCACCCCAGGTTCTGACATTTACAATATGACAACAAAACCTAAAAGTCAAACATTTCGGCATTTTACGATATTACACGTATTCAACTCATTACTGTCGTGTGCTAAATGAGTCGATTGTAAAAAAAAAAACGTAGTTACGGCCTTAATCAAAACAAAAATCACAAAAGTCAATTGTGTTAAGAAAGTAGGTTATACAAACTATGTGTAATGTGTATACCCTGTCCTTGGGCAGTAGTAAAAGGGAGTAAATTTTAAAGATATAGGTTCGTATTGTTAATCACTCATAGAAAATTTGAATTTGCCGGCCTTTTTCACTCCCAAAGGTTGTTACACAAAATTTAACTTCGTAACACAAAAACATCATTGCAACTTTATCAAACAATCAATTTTATGTTACCACAACTGTGCGAAACAAGCTTACGTTACGACCCGCCTTAGTCAAGTACCTGTAATATAATGTGCTACGCTAATAAATATATCTACTAACCACTTCTAATCGTTAAACAATAACAAAGTATGTATAATAACTAAAATAATAATGCTGAACAGAAGACATTCTGTTAAAATAATTACAATCTTACAGCCATTTTCAAGAGAATTTGAAAATCATCTCAAGCCTAAATAACCAGGTAATTTGCAATAAAGAAAATCAAAGATCCGCAATAAAAAACTGCTTAACTCTCTTTTTATAAAATGCTAGTCTCCCTTTATAAATTATTTGGAGCAATTACTTCTAATTTGTTTTCGTCCCGCAAGGGCTGAGCGACCCAAAATCCCTGCCCACATTATTGACAGAGCCCTTAGAAGCGGCAAACATTTTCAAATAAAGTTGCCTGTCTCAATCACTGTTAAATCTGTCGAAGTCTTAATTAAAGCTCCAGCGAAGTATCTAAAGGAAATTTTAATACAACTCAATAATTTAATGAAAACATAGCTCTCGACAAAACGATGAGTTGATTTTTCGAGTGCTATGGTTGTGTTTTCTAATGCTCAGCAATTGGAGGTAAGAGTGGAAAGATCAGACTAGAGATTGGATACCGGTTTTTTCTCCATACAAAAGAACTGTTCTAATTTCGTACTTTTTCGTTCTTCGGTATATAAATTCTTTGTTAATGAAGTAATTTAAAAATACGATATTGTAAATTACATAAGACATTGAGGACTACATAAAAAGTATAAACATTTTAAAATATTGGCCTATTTCGAGCTTTTTCTAAAAAAACCGGTTCCGATCCCTTCAGACTATTCTGGTTGTTAGGTCTAACCTAACCGTAACATCGAGACAAATGGCAATTGTTTATTTTATTTCGTAAGAAGACTTGCAGCTAAAGTGACAATAGACAAGATAATAACAGGGCGACAGCGCCTGAGCCAAACATGTTTTCATAGTTAATAGAATAACGTCTAATAATATGTATATACTTCGCAACGACCGATTGTCCGATGGTAAGGATCATAATCGTTAATTTGTTTTTGGAGCGTACCGTAGAGATCAACTATTTGTACTTAACGAATTTGCTTATACTGCCGTGCAATTCCTAAAGCACAGTAACTGACAATAGTCGTTTTTGAGATATTAGCAAAAAACAGTTTTAAAGTAATATATTTTCCAAGATTTGATAGTTATTGAGATTTTTTTTTGTCCAAAATGAAGTATTAAAATCATACAACATGATAAATTAAAAAATACGTGCTTCTGCATTTTCTAAAATTAAATATGTGTTTTTTTCGAAATTCTGTGTTTGTACTGCGCTTTTAAAAATAGGGAAAAATGTAACAATTTTTAATTAAGACACAGTAAAATGACCACTTACTGCACAAATTTTGCGTGCTTTATAGAGATAGGCGGCATTTTACAGGTTAAACTGCAGTAAAAGGGACTAGTGTACTGTAATTTAACTAGTATTTTGATTGAATTTTCGTGCTACGAACTTCATTCACAGCAGTAAAATATAGTTTTTTTTTAATAAAGTAATTAAAAATACAAGAAAATTTTGTAACAGCATTACATGATTTTATTATTAAGAAATTCAAACACGCTTATCAAGTTTCATGCCAATGTAAGACACAGAAGGAAGTAAACAACGATTTAAAATTTACTTGAAAAAACCCCGTTTATTTAGGGATTTGTCGTCAATAATACAAAAATTAAGGTTTATTACCACATTTTCTTAAGAAATGAAATAACAATCAACTTAAGGTACCAGTATCGGTTGTAATCATAGCGAATAGCACATTATATTTAGCCTTACATTGATTTCAATGAGTAAGCTCACGACTGATTATGGCGTAGCACTTCTACGATTAATTTTAATAAATATCATTTCTTACGTATTCGTGTCAGTTATAAATCGAAAAGTCTTTAGAATACTGTATATTATAATACAAAACCCTATAAAATAATAAATTGTCATCAATTATGACCTATTACTACAATAGTACAGTACTCCGCTCCTGGAGTATATTTATGTATGACACGTTATAGGTTTTGTTATGTTTTTTGGAGAAAACTAGGAAACAAATTTGCTTCGTTAAAGCATCCTGTTAATAAGATAAATAAATGAAACCTCTTTAGTCATAATTCTAGAACCGCCGGCCCGTTTGTGGAGGCCTTTAATAAGGCCATGACAGACAGTGTTAAACGAACATCTTGACATGATATTATAAAGGGGATGATTATTTAGAAAATAAATTATAATGTTCTTTTTTGTTCAGTATATGTTTTTTTTTAATTTCTAGTGAAAGTTAATTGTTTTGATGTTAATTAAAGTCCCTAAGTAATTAAATATCCGTGACTAATTTAATAACACCGTATATATATTATGTAACAATTCATGAAAGAAATGATTAAGAATTTATTGTTATATTTTATGTTTAGCTTTGAATTTAAACTAACATGAAGAAATTTGTTAAATGCATCTGGAATTATCGTATGAAACTTAAACCAAAAAGTATGTAGCAATCTTATCGAATCCCAAAACAGGTAAATACAAATTTCTAAATACTCGATTATTGACCGGTATTGGCGGTATTCGTATTTTTCATATGTATAATCTACTTCATACGTTACGGCGAGGTACCGCAATCAAGAAGAATTGTAACAATATTATGACATAACGATGATATTTGTTGGCAAGGCATTGCTTAATAAGATGATACCGCCGCCTATGAACCATAACTCGCATAGCAAAATTAAATGTGTACAAACTAAAGAGAAGGTTATTTTTTGTCTTTTAAGAACCTAATAATTAGGTAATAATACCTTTATGTGTTTAACTATATAAGTTTTTATTCGTTTATCAACAGACGACACCTTGGTTGTTTTAAATTGTAAATAGGACAAGAATTATTTTACTATCTTAAACAGGATGTTCTAACGATATCACTATAAGCTCTCTTCAAGGAATGTCCGAGCTGGAACTAACTCGAATTTGCCACTTAAAATAAACGTCTAAATGCAGTTAAAATAGTCAAATAACATAAAAATACTGCCTAAACTGCAGCCCCTTGGGGTGCTACTGTCCTTTAGCTAGTATTATTGCTATTGAACGTAATACAACATTCAGCATAATGTGTACATTAATGAAGTTGTTACTGCAGTTTAGATGGCAATACGATACTTATTTGAATAGTAGTTTACCACTTTAAATATCGTTATTTTATTCCTACTGCGTCTTAACTAGTAATTATGCTTATTAATCTATGAAACTGGAAACGCAGTACAACACTTTTAGCATAAAAATTGTATACTGTGTTTTAATTAGTTTCTTTATAAACGAGATACTATCAGTTTACATGCTAAAAATCATAAAAATCTACACCTGTACTGCGTTTTAGTCAGTATCAGCGCAAAAACCGTAGCCGTAGACCATTTTACTGCGCTTTATATTGCATTGTGCAGGAAAAACTAATCACTTACTGCTTTTGGGATTTCGAGTTTCCATGTTCCAGTTTTCCAAATTAAAAACCGATCGATTGGGATTATGCGTTTTGATTTGCTGATTATAGATCACCAATAAACCAAAAATCGGAAAATTGGCAGTTACTGTGGTTTAGGAATTGCACGGCAGTATAAGTCTTATAATTCAGAAGCGGAAAAGGCGACTAAGCAAACCAGGAAATAATGAGAAGAAGAAAAAACGGCTGTCGGCCCTGTCGGGCCATGCTCAGTGTAGGCTTCCGTAGTTATTCAAAAACGGCTGGGCCGATTATGTTTAAAATAGTTTTATTTTAAAATATTTTGTATAAGTAAGTCCACTATTCGTGATTGTTTTTAATGTAGATTACGCACACATACAAATGTAATTGACAGAAGTAATCAGGTCACTTTTTGCCCAACTCTGGCTCAAGGAGGCAAATGCTACGCGTGTGGAATGTTACAGTTACAGGTACTTAGTGCAGTACTCGAAAAAATTGTTAGAGCATTCCACGAGTTGTCCGATCAGAGTTTTATTTTTGTGATTTTAGGCAAGATTTAACCACGTTTGTGAGTATTATACTGATTATCTTATTTATCGCAGAAAAAGACGCTCTAATTTTATACTCCTCTCTAGAGAATACACGTTCGTCCGCAACAACGGTAGACAAATCCATGGAATGTTTCTGATTGGCCGCAGCGATGATTGGCTTTTGTTTTCCCAGCGTGTGGAATAACATTTCTATACGTGAAGGGAAGCGCCAGCATGAGCTTAGTGACGTTTCAAAAGTTAATATTCAATAGGACATCGGAAAAACGTCTTTTGCCCCATACCTTTGTATCTCGTAGTAAGTAAAGGGTTCAGTTGACTTAAGGACCCCGTTTCTTAATCTGAATTGGTGATTTTCATTGGGATTGAACTTATTTGCGTGTTTTTGAGTTTTATTTAGACAAAACCTACTTACAAGTCTTAGGCGGCTATCCAATGTGAATATATGGGATGGATGTTGAATCATATCGACACGCAAAAAACTTAACAGTATTCGTATTAGTTCACAACTAAATACACAAAGTAGTTAAATATGTTCGTACCTACATCTATTTAACTAAATAGGTAAAACAGTACATGGGAACAGTAAATCTCTTCGCTAAATAGACCACCTCAACTCACTTTCGCTTCGTTAGAGAAGAAATCAAGCGGACTTCAGATATCGGAGAAATTTGCAAATATTTAATGTATTTAAGGTCGGGCTTGTAGCACTTTGTTTCATGAAATCAGATTACTCCGTGGGCTGCAGGCGTAATTTGTTTTAAATTTTTCAACAGATAAAATGGAAGGGAATTTAAACGTTTGCTATTTACAAATCGCCTGATTTCAAAGTAATTAGCAAAAGATTTATATTGCTCTATCATACTCAATTATGAACTTCAGTCAATGAACCAATCTGCGAAATTGCAATTTGTTTGTTATTTAAAACTCATTCAATGGACTCACTTACTTTACTATGTATACATTATTGGTATTTTCTATTGTGAAAATGTTATTAGTTTCATTAAAAGGAAGTACCTGACAAAAATAATAGCTACCTACACAAGTAACCTATTCTTAATTTCTTAATATTTTTTCAACTCTCCTAATTGTGTTATTGCAAAGACTACAGATATTTAAACCAACTGCATAGGTATTTGATATTTATAATAAACATAGCTTCAATGAACTTTGGCTTTACTACAGTACTTAACACGATTTTTGTTTACAAACAAACATGACGTAATTTCTTATAACATAACATACCGCAATTTGGCCACTAATAGCGAACGTTGGATTAAAAACTAATCTACAAAAGGATCCCAAGTTTTTTTCTTAATCTTACAAATCCGTAAATTTAAAGCGTCATGTAAAAATGAAAACACAACACGTAGCGTGATCGTGCGTTTTGTAACTCGAGCGAAAATTAAAAAGAAAATGAGGGTATAAAAAACCTACCTGCGCAAATATCCCAAGTTTGTTTTAACTTTGACACTAAGAAATCCGTAAAAATGGTTCAGGTCAGACCACGGCACTGGCAGCGAGGTCGGGGGGCGACTGTCACAGGGCACGCGCCCACAATGGACTTCTATATGTAAATCACAATAAAATACCCGCTTTGTGCACTGATTGCGACATGGTGGACTAAACACCGGACTGGCCTGCTCATGTGTACCATACGATTATACACCTAATGTGTGAGAGCTTTTGACTGTCAGCCGCGTGAATAGTATTTGAAGCGAATTTATTAACAAATTGTTAAAAAGATGCCTAATTTATGTATGTTCCGATGTATGTGCATCATCGGAATTTAGCTACAATATAATATTTTGTACCCTTACCATAAGTTCACCGCGATTGTATGATTTAAAAACTCACGTATAAGAATGTATGTTTACGGAGTCACGCGACTATTACACGAAAGTTGAATATCGATAGGTATCATGACGCTTCAACATCAATACATTGGGTACGCATTGTTAGCTGCAAGCGTTAGTATCCTACTTATGAATCTACAATAAACTGGATGGGTACAAACCTTTGCACCTGAAAGTAGGTACTTTTCTGGTATGTTGTAAATTTGAAATTTTGGCTCATTTAAATTAAGTGCTCATTATTAGTTTGCCTCTGACTGTATTTTTGTTTTGTATATCCTTTTATTTTATATCAAGAGTTAGCTGGAAGAGATCCCTGTTAGGGATAAGTTCGCCTTTGTAGATATTCTTATATTTAATGTTGTTTTGTTTTTACTCTGTAAACTTTTTCTATGTGCAATAAAGATATAAGTATATACATACATACATACTTCACTTGTACGTGTTGTTTATTTATTTAAAGTACAATACAACGGTGAACTTAAATCCACGAGGCATTCTGTACCAGTGTTTTTTTTTTATTTTGCCTTTATATAGGTAAGAACTTTTGGACTAGCAATGTACAAGTTGCACAACATTCTCAAAATTGTGGGAATATACTCGGAAACCGAGAATTTTCATGAGAGTTTATTGAGAATGTTTCCACGAGAACTTATAAAAAAGTTTTATGAAGAATATTGTATTTCACAACTGAGTAAACAAAGCATAAAATATACCTACCATGAAAGGCATGTATATACAACAGCTTTGGCATGACTATATTGCTTGTAAAATTTAAATTGCCGAGAACATTCTCTAAAGTTTCGCAAATTATGAAATTGAAACGAATATGAAAACTCGGTAGATTGCTTTTTCGACAATACAATAGGTAGTATGAATTAGATTAATATTTAGTAATTATTAACCAATTTGATCATTCTCTATTATTACCTACAATGGCATAGCAAGTATTATTATAGTTGAAATATCTAATCGTATCACAAATCGCAATATTCTTGGATAAGATCCAAATACAAACTATGAGCTGTTATCTAACACTGGATTAGTGAATGAACATAAATCCATATTAGTTGGCCGTATAAGACCAATGCGGGTTTCTCACGCCCCAATAGTTACTGTCTTGGTGTTATTCTATTGAGTTACATTGTCAAAGCTCCTTAGTTCTTATTCTACAATAAGCGCTTACAAAGACATTTAGTGAGAATAAGTGAGACGTGGAGATCTGGAGATAGACGAGTCTGTAGATAAATAAATGTTTGTCACGAATGAGATAAACAATAGTACATTTCCTAACTAGTGCGGGAAAACTTTTTTTCGGCGAGGATGAAAGTTGGAGCCCGTGTGAAACGAGGGCGACCCTAGCAATAGACAACGCTAGTTATCACCAAAGGAATATGCGACGTCTAAATAAATGCCCATTCATATTGTACATGTACATATATATCAGTGTATCTTTGTCAAGTTACTATAACGCGTAGTTCCGTGCACCGTGATTGACATACAATTTCATTGTCCAAAGACGAGGTGTGTCGGCTGTCAGGCTAATTGTCCGGGTCCAAACATCCATCCATCAGCCGTGTCATCCACGTCGCACACAGTATTCAGTTACTGACCGACCTTAAAGTGGGACACGCAAAAGGCCTTGCGAATAAGTTTCAATCGGCTACCTAGATTACGTTTTGGGAGTCCGCAAAGATGCGAAACGATTTTTTTATCGATAGAACTTTACAAATCGTTTTCAGTGGGTAACTTAAATCTACAGTGTGTTAACATCGTGCAGGCTTTTATTGAAAGGTTTGAGATGCAGATTTTTAGCCAAACCGAAAGCATTGTTTGGTTAAAAATTGTAATTTTAAACGTCATTAATTTTCTAAGAATAGTTCAATGAGAAGCAATGTACTTCAAAATGAATCGCTTGATAATGACAGTCCGCAGCCACTCTTAGTATTTGACAACAAACCAGGACACGCATTACATTGATCGTTCGAAGGAAATTAAATTAATTGCAGTTTAATTAAATATTTGTCAACTCTTAATACTTGAAACGATTATTAGTAATGCGTATCATTACCCATTTTCGTAAAATCCCGGGCCATGTCACACACTGTATACAAACAACGCCGTTTAACCTCTTTAGACGGCTATTTTAGAAGAGCTTTTACCATTATGGTAACAACGACACCTAATCACCATCTTTCGAAACTATCGTAAATCTTGCGTAGGTATAAGTAGGTAAGCAGCAAAATATTAGCTCAATTTTTAACCCTTTCTAAGCACATAGATAGTATAAGTAGACTCGTTTAAAGGGAAACGATTAGGCGACAGTAACGATAGGCGAGAAGCACGTGTCACGCGCGTGCTAAAAGGGTCGATCATTCAAACATGTTAAAAAGATGTTACCTACGTAAAAGAAAATCCGGCCAAACTACCCTCATAATCATCGTTAACATCGTAAGTACTATCACTGAACGCTTAGACTATAAACTGAATTTCTAAGCCAACTCTTAATGAAAACACTTCGGCAAGGTATACGCTGAAACTGCTCAAAAAGTTTTCAATCACGGTCTTGTTTTGTTGTCAGTACGGCGTTATTAGCTTTGTGAACTCCGAGGTTGAGTTTAGCAGAAAAGTGAAATCGGTTAATTACATAAATACAAGTAAAACATTCAAAGTCAGAGATTAAAGGGTACTATTTTACCGGATATTTAAAATATTCTACATGTTCCGTTTACTTGTAATTTATTTAAATTCATCATTAAACAATATAATGTCATAATTAAATTGTAGATGATTTCTCGTTATTCATATTAATTTATTCAAAAAAAAAATTCACATGTCAAAATAATAGAATAACATTTTATATGAAATAATCAATGAAACATAATATTATTCATATTATTTAACAACAAAAATGAAAATTAAAATATACATTAAATTAAATTATAATTATTATATAGTAAAAGGCTTCACCTGTAAGCCATTTTCTTAATTTTTTGTTAAATACAATGTCATCATAGTTTTGTGGAGCTATGTACAATACCTATGTGTATCCTTATTGTGTAATAAATAAATATAAATAATAATAAAAAATCTATGTGTGATATGTGACGTATTCGAATTACCATTTTTTAATAGTTTTATTTTACTATTTGCTTAATCGTTTTATATTTTCCTAATTTAATATACCTAATATGACATGTATATTCGTACATGCTGAATCGGGTTACTCAGGGCAACTTACTAGCAATGTATTTATTGTATTTTTATGAATACGAGTATGAATATTGTCTAATTTTCTTCAAATTGTGTAGCCATGAACAAACGTTTTCCATTTATATCTAAAGGCTCCAATGATTTAGGTACGGTAGAATAGCGGTCTCGCTATATAAAAGGGATATTATTTGAAGCACGAGTTTCGGATTAAAGCGGTCTCTTTCACAACCGAGGAAGTTTTCTGGCCGAGTTAAGTACTAAGCTAAGTTTGAGGGACCGGCTACAGCTGGCACAATGAGGACGTCGTGGAATCCATCCCGACAATTTGAGGGGTTAGGCTTTAAAATGTCTGGTTTCATGAAAAATGATCGTATGTAGGTATTCAGTGAACCGCCTTCGCTTAGGTAACAAATATAATCGCAAGTATAAGTAAGTTGATTATACAATATAAAATAAAATACATAATAAAATATAAAAATAGAACATTTATTAAGAAAATCCGTAAATTAATCCGTAGTTATCGAAAAACGCCTGGGCCGATTACGTTTTAAATCCTATTAATCTAAAGAATTCTATAAGCTTATTCACGATTATTTCAATTTTTTTCGAACCCAAGAATCAAAAGTTAAGGGGGGACACATTTTTTTTTAAATTTATGTTATGTTCGGAACTATATTGACTTTATTTTTGTTTTTAATCAAACAACTTACACTTTCAAATAAAACTATGAAGACGGATAAACTCGCGTAGGTATATTAACTAATTTCAACTTCATTCCGACGTTTCGAACACTTTACAGGGTTCGTGATCATCCGCAGACCACGAACCCTGTAAAGTGTTCGAAACGTCGGAATGAATTTAAAATTAGTTAATATACGCGAGTTTATCCGTTTTCATAGTTTTATTTCATGTGTAATCCTCGCGGTAACCGAAGAAAATATCATTTACACTTTATTTTACTTAAGAATAAAACTTTCCTTTGGAACCCCTGTTCTTTATACCCATGGATAGGATTTCAGTGCATAAGAAAAATCATTCCCACTTTACGTGTAATTTTTTTTCTATATTTTATTCACTTTGTCGCTTTGTTAATATGTATTTATATCTTTAAGAAATTGCAAACGACTTGTACTAACGGTCACTGAGCTATGCTGCGGACAGCCTGACAGACAGATAGACGGACATGATGAAACTATAAGGGTTTCTTGTTTACCCTAAAAATAGTTTTTGTCAAAATTTACATTTAGTCCTCATTAAAACGAGTTTAGGTAGTATCACTACCAAGCTCCTTAGGCCATCATCAGATTAGCTGCAATAATATAATTATATCGCATTGTCATTCGACTTACATAATGTTTCAGCTCAATATGTTACAAGAAAGATCGCATATTTATTGCACAAACATCTGCGGTCTGCATTTATATTTTAACCATCCTGGGGCTGAGACATAAGTACCATTTCATCAAACAAGTATTGAATTCCAGCAAATAGTCAACTTGAAAATAATTAGAATTTTTAAAACCAAAATTGTGTAAATAAACATGTGAATGTAAGTACCCACTTATAAAAGCTCCATTAATTGATTAACCATAAGTCATCTCTACATCTAATCGTCGTGTAGGCGATATTTGCGAAGAAGAAAATAAACAAGCAGGCGCAATAACTGCCAAAGATATTTTCATTTGCCTACCAATCACAGGCGAATTTTCGTCAGAAGTGTCCAGTATAAGTTTGGCCGAAAGCTTTAACCAGAATTCATATTCAGAGATTTGAATTTATAGTGGTGTACCCGATGCAAACGTCCGTCTGAGCTTGGGAGACGACGGGAATAAATAGCCAGCATGTTCAATGAATAACGAGACCGCCAGCCGTAACTAGACCAAATTGCATCATTACTATTCAATAAAATTCGCGTGGGAAGCCAGTCTGTGGCGTTCCTTCTCCATTCACACAATCAGCCTAAATTCTAACCAATAAAACTGACCCTAACAAGCCAATATTGTCCTAGACTTAACCGGTCTACATAAAATGGTGACCTGGTCATCATCAATGCATAGGTGATTTTGATTATGCAATACTGATTGTCCAAACACAAAATACTATTTTGTACGTTTTCGATGGAGCGTGGAAATCGCTGGACCAATCAAAAGGACGGAACTGTGCCTGTCAGGGCAACGCATTGCGTGGACGCACCTTTTATATTTTCGATAGTGAAAAGTAGTGTACTATTGTGTTATATCCGGTAGAGTAATTTGCAATGTGTACATTGATTCTTGTATTGGGACGTAATTTTCATATTAACTACATACACAAATAAAACAACTACATCATAAATTATGTAGGTACTATATCCTCTTGCAATATTAATCCACTGTCAGAAAACAAGATTCGTATCACAAAACCAGCATTCTTGAAAAGTTATTTAAGTAACTACATACCTATTTAAAGAAGGTGCTTTGAGTCTCTTTAAAGAAATTTCAAAGAGACTCAAAGATACCACAGGTGACCCAAAAGCTAGCAACCTTTCTCAACAGATAAGCCTCGCGATTCAGCGGGGTAATGCTGCCAGCATCATTGGTACCATACCGCGGGGGCCGTTTAAAGATTTAGTTTAGTTGTATATTTTTAATTTATAATGTAGTTTTATAAAATTATAGTTTTAATATTGTTTTGTAATATTTAATCGGTATTAAAAATGTATTTTACAAACATTTAAAGAAAGGCAATACTAGACGTTAGGGTTAAATCATTTCATATTCAGTTTTAGTAATATTTAGGTGCAAGTTTGCTTATATAGCGAGGATAATTTTGTGTTCTTGTAGAATAATATAGAAAGAACGTGGCTGAAAATCTGCTTTTTTTCCTGTAAATACCTATTAGTCTCTTTGAAGACCGTAACCCCAAAATCCAATGATTTGAATTCTTTTCGGAAGAATGTAAATGCAAATAGATCGTTATTTTTTGTACATTAACTGCTGAAAATGGAATATTGATAAAGTTGAATAGGGAAAGCTTACTTCAAAGGAACTTTCCATATAAGTAATCTTATAAAGGGACATTTGCGTTTTTCCTGTAGATACCTACTTAGTTACATAGGTTGGCCATCGTGGATACATCGTGATTTGTATTTTTTCATCACACTTGTTGTCTAAGCGCGCCATTGCTTGCATGCGTAGCGGAAGTAATAGAAAAGTGAAATTCCCTAGGGAGTAATAGCAGTGTCAATACGTCATGTCATGTAATAATATTTTGTCTTAAAACTTATTTTTTTGTCGGCAAGTGTGATGTATGCATCACAATGTACTATTTCATCACACTTGCTGCTTGCGCGCGTAACGGGAGTTACGGGAGTAATAGAAAAGTGAAATTCCCTAGGAAGTAATAGAAATGTCAGCACGTCATTTAATAATATTATGTCTTAAAACTTATTTTTTTGTCGGCAAGTGTGATGAAAAACATTGTATGCATTACGGTAGGTAAGCGAACTACTAACTCGAGTCATAAAAGCCCTCCGCCTGACGGCGTCGGGCTTCTAACACTCTCGTTAGTAATTCCGTACTTGCCTCCCTTGATGCACAATGTAATATTAACTTGTCAATATGATTTTCATCACGCTTGCTGTCTAAGCGCGCCATTGCTTGTGTGCGTAGCGGGAGTAATAGAAAAGTAAAATTCCCTAGGGAGTAATAGAAATGTCAGTGCGTCATTTAATAAAATATTTATGTCTAAAAACTTATTTTTTGTCAGCAAGTGTGATGAAAAACATTGTATGCATCACGGTCGGTAAGCGGAATACTAACTCGAGTCGTAAAAGCCCTGCGCCTAACGGCGTCGGGCTTCTAACACTCTCGTTAGTAATTCCGTACTTACCTCCCTTGATGCACAATGTACTATTCCTCAGTTGTCATCATTATTAGAAACGTCGAAATATTTACGTAATTTACCGAACGTATGCATTTTGAAAAATCAGAAACCATCTACGTTTTTTCGTTCTTAAAATGATTAAATCGTCACGTTTTCATCTTACATGCCAGCAACAATATATTACGAATGCAATCATGTACAATGAAAGCCTAGTGAACTGTGCACATTACATGCAACTATATGCATATCCTCGGGGCGTTGACCTCACAAACAAATAGTTCATTCCAGTACGCGTGCTTCCGATCATTCACAAGCAACTTACAATGTATTTTTACAGTAAATATTATTGTAAGCACATTTCACCGGTAAACGTGTTACTTAGTATCGTCGCGCTATTCAATATGTTTTAAATAACTCCATAAACCAGAATTTATGCAATTGTTTTAAATATGTAATGCACAAATACTTGATAATTAGTTTTTCAAGATTACCTATATTAATAAGTATGGTATTTACTTAATCTAAGTATAATATTACTTTGCATTTTTAGAGTAAGTAGAAATAATATTATTATTTCATATTAATAAAAATCAACGCTCTTCATGTTCCTAACTTACCTACCTATTCTGTTCAGTAATTGATTGCAAATTATTTTTTTTCTTATTTACTATTATGGGAAACAGACAGTTCAGTTAATAATATAGATAGATAATTCAGTTAATTACGTATTTTCTTAGCCCGTAGAGGGCCAGCATCTACAATTAAGTTGGTATGCAGCAGGGCCTTAATAGCTGCCCTAAATGGAAAGTCAATGTGATTAGCTCTTGAAAATTGCCTTAAAAGCAGTTTTGCGAAAGCATGAACTATGAATAGATACCTATACTGCGTATTGAACACGACGTCGATGGACTTTTTATGTCCATTGTCTAAATCTGCATTAAAGGGACTCGGAAATAATGGAGAAGTTAGGATAGGAAATTCTGCTGGCATAAAGGAATATTTTCTAAAAATGCATATAGAGATTTTTAAGATGTTTTAAATGTTAGCTATGCTAATTGAAAAATATGTTATGTTTATATAGGTGTATATGTATAGGTACTAAAATTACATTAGGTTCTCACTTTGTGTTAAACTTCACTCTTAACGTATGTATGGAAATCGCAAATTACCGACTTTACAACTTTAATTTAAATAGTGCAACGGCTGTAGTTAACTCCAGATGTCTTTCCAGACTAAAATATTAAATGTTTTATTTCGAAATATGAGTTTAGGAAAAACACATTTAATCTGTTAGTTCAACACTACATTGAAAATAAATTCAACGGATGACACCAAATTCTCTGTCAATAATATTCCAATATCTTTGTGAGAGAGGATCTTTTTATCATAATCTTTGCGAATACCAAAGGGCCGCTACCGCAGGACCCGCACGTCTGTGTCGGCACAAAACTTGCTAACTCAGCGAAGATATTCAAAATATTTGGGTCAAATCAAATATTCAATGGTCTTATTAACATTCGTAGACGTTCTGCTTTCTGTATTATTAATGAAGTTAGCACTTGAGTAAAGCTTTTCCAAAATCATGTACCTTGTTAAATTGTATTGCCGAATTTCACTTCTCAACCAACTTTTCGCAGAAGTGTCATTTGGCCGAATTTCATTTCCCAGCTTTACATAATCCAACCTAACCTAACCCAACCAGTGGGTAAGTCTCAATGGCTAACTATGGGCTAGGGACATAAAATGTTTGCGAAATAATTCATTGCCAAAAGTTATTCGTCGGAAAAGTTGATTGGGGAATGAAATTCGGCAATACAATTTTCGGCGAAAATGCAGGATACCGATGCCACGATTCGTCGATGCCATCAGCATTGATGGAACGATTTCCCTATGACGAGGCAAACCGAGTAGAATTTTCAGACTACACACCGCGCTATGACAACGGCTAAACAGTAAACACCTTGCGACAGTTACGACTCGCCACATGATATACGAAGCGCATTAGGTACATTTTTTGAAACACACTAACACAAAAAGTCCACAAATCGTACAAGAGACAAATCACTTATTTTAAGTACCTACTTAATGATTACTAGAAGGTTCTAACGTTATACTTGCTCTTTTGTTTTGTACTGACGTTTTGTCTTAGCAAACTTCATATTCAGTCCCACGCGGATTTATAGTTATAGAACTTTAGTTCTTACTGAGACAATGTACAACTACCAACTCATAACTGAATTGCCAACGTGTTTGAAATTGTAACACCCATGTGAAAAATCTATAATTTAGAACATTTTTCAAACCAAGATACTCCGAAATACAAAATAAGATGTAGTAGAGTGGACGTATTTTAATGAATAAATGAAAATACATAATTATATTATTATTTTCATATTATATTATTTATATTAGTATAATAAAATAAAGTTCGCTTGGTCGAAAACTCAATCGAAAATTTTACAGGGGGCAGCGCCCCATCTCGTTTAATATGGCTTTTTTAGTCATAATAAAGGTACAGATTATGGTATCACATTTTGGACGCTAATATTAATAGTAAAGGTCACCGTAATAAAAACGTTACGACGGAGAACAATGAAGATATGGCTAAGAATTTTAATATTTTCTCCCCATACACGGAAAGGGAGGGACGCTGGCTCGTATAATAGGAATTTTGTTGAAAAATTCCTGTAAGTGTTTGCACTTTCGCATATTCTTTACAACTTAATTGACTAGCATTTATGGAGAATGTTATTATATGTAATATTTTGTTTGACGCATTTTTTCTGAACACGTACGCAACGTATAATATTTTTAGAACTAATAAATAAGGAGAGGGCACCAAAAATTATTACACGTTTTTATTAAATAGACGAGAACATAAGTATATAATACCTACTTAAGAGAGTTTTCGTAACAATGAAGAATTTACTCAAGTTTCTTCCATTGATTGGGGGGTCATTATTTGTTTCTTTTAAAGGCGTGTAAGTATCTAATCAATTATTTTGGAATAAGACATCTTTTAAATGTCAATTTCATCGAGCTTTCACGTAAGTTATAACTAAAGTACCTATCTATCTACAGTCTACACACTAACACTAAAATATAATTCAACTGATGTACTCACGCAGTCATCGCGTAGCGGTGAGCTCAGTGCTGGATAATGGAGACCTAGGTTCTCCGAAATATATCGCGCAAAGTGACTACATATTTGACTAAGCGAGTTTAACTGTTGTATAATATGTCAGTCTTAAATTTGTCTCACGATAGTTTAAATTAAAGCATATAGGTGCTAATAAGTATCTGCTTAGTTAAGTTGAACCAACCAGTCGCTTGCTTAATGAAACCAGTTAAATTTAAAAATTGTAACACAAATAACATATCCTTGCTGTAATGCAAGTAAAAAACTTGACAGTCTTCCTAGGTATAGATTTATTTAAACCTACAAAAAAAGAAGTATCTTCTATTTAATACAGGTACTATTTAAATTATTGTACAGATTGTTTGGTAGAGCCCTTGTCAAGCATTGTACTGATACAGGTTGATGAGGTTGATGATGACACTTTAATTAGTTCTTGTTCATGTACTATTTGGCTACTTTGACTGCTACAAAGTATTTGACATCTTTGATAGGCCCTGATGGACCATAGCTGGTAGTGTCACCTTAATAAGACATAGGCGTACGAACGAATCAAATAGTGAGTCAGCTGTGTCAACGATAGGTTTAGTCACGTTTATAAATATATGCACCCAAAAATATGGCAGCCAAAAATATGTCAAGCTTTTTAGCTTTTTCTGCTGGTGGGGCGTCTGGAGCGCTCGAAAATAATTAAGTATGCCCTAAGTTGATCTCTTTTCCTATATTGTTTTTATTTTAGATATTGTAATCCCATATTTATTGTTTAGGTAAATGTAGAGGCCTAAAGAAGCCGACAAGTTTTTTCAGACAAAGATTCCTTATAAAAAGTTAGATAAAAAATGAAATTGTAACACCCATGTGAAAAATCTATAATTTAGAACATTTTTATAATATATACATAATTTAGAAAAAAAAAACATAGGTATATATATTTATACACATATGCATAAACTTCGAAACATATTACCAGGGGAAGAAAGATTAAATTTGAATACTTGTTTTAACATATTTCTGTACGATTGCCTACAGAGACATGTTGAAACTAGGGCTCCCAATACCGGGATCCCGGGATCCGGGAATACCGGAATCTTGCCATTTCCAGACCAAATTTAAATTCCAAACCAATGAATAGTATTTGGCAGCCCTAATACAGATGTAGAGCAAAATCCTTTGCCTTTGTATACTTACGGAAATGTCCGAAATGATATTTCAATCACAGTGAGCTTCAATTTGAAATCTATTACACTGAAATTGCCAGAAATATGAAGAAAATGAATGAACAAGACTGTAATATGAGTTACCAATTATTTAGCGTTTATTTATATTAATTAAGTAGATTTAAGCATCCACAGATGTGCCTCTAGTCAAAACAAAAATCATGACCCGTCAATTGTGTTATTAAAGTTAGTCTCACAAACTATGTGGTTTATTTTGTCCAACAACCTTCGGTAGGTAGTACATTGTAAAAGGGGGCAAATTTAAAAGATATAGGTTCGTAGATAATGTTGATTGTGCGTAAAAAAATTACATTTGTCGCATGTTTTAAGTAATATAAAAATGATGACGTAAAATTTTGTTTTCATTGAAGGCCTTTAATTATGTAGATTTTTTTGCAATCGACCCATTAGGGCTAGACCAGGGGCATGTTTATCAAAAGCTTGTAACTTGTAATGCAAGCGGAAGTCCTTATCTAATTAATGGCGATAAAAAGAGACTTCTACTTGTATTACAAGTTACAAGCTTTTGATAAACAGGGACTTAAGTTTAATTAATTCGTATACAAATAACGAATTCGTAAATGATGTTACGGTTTTGTGGATTTACCCTTAGATATACACTACTTGGTGTGTGGTCGCGGCAGTAAGAATACATTTGTCACCAGGTCACCACCCCAACTCTTCCCGCGGGTGTTGTAAGACTCGACTAAGGGATTGAAGTGTCACTGACTATTCTTTGATTTGATTGATGACGGGCAACAGCGTCATCATAGTAGACATATTAATGCGATCGCCAATCCGCTTGCCCAGCGTGGTGATTATATATAGGCATTTAGCTCCTAATAATGCGTCTATACACATAGTTAATAGGAGACGCCTAAGTCCAGTAACGGACTGAGAAAGTCTGGTGATGTGTACACTATATCCTGTAGGTACGTCAGATTTTATTTTAACAACATAAATTCTTAAAATCCTTAATTATAAACGATAGCACACGGTGGCCCGCCGGACATGGCTTTTATTAATTACTAGCTTTAACGACGCAATATACGGAACTTAATACAACTAAGTAATATGCGATGCGACCTCCATCATCGCCAAGTTATTACCGGCGCAATCTGGCTATCGCATGTCTGGACTTTACGACCCTTACGCCTTTTTACAAGCGCCCATAAAAGAATTTCCTCAACTCTCGGGAGAAAAGCGTGACATGATATTTTGGGATATTAAAGTAACACAATTACCCTCCAACCGTTATTCTAAAAATATTTCAGTTTATATTTATTCCCCAGCAGTAGGTTATTTTGTTTAGGTACCCACTTTCGATAAGAAGATGTTAAGATAATTAATTTCTATTTACGGACGGTATTTATTCATAAATTGATTTCATATACATATTTAAAATAGTATTATAATCCTTGATACTAATATATATTTTAACGGTTATACTCACGTGTATTTCACTACGCGTCACAGCTTTCGGAGAGCCTAGGTCTCCATTATCGGCTACTATCCCGATGGTCTAGCCTGATACTACCTGATACTAGTCTACCTGATAACTCTGATAAGTGACAATAGAGATCTAGACTCTCCGAAACATGTTGCGCGTAGTGATAAACTACACGCGAGTTTAACCACTTTAACCGTATTATATAATAGTAGTTTAGTGTATCACGATAGTTTCAATTCAAGTAAGTATTGAAATCGTTCACTAATTGAATTCAAAGTTTTCACGAAACTTAACGAACAAATAAAACATGGAAGCCGCACGCCATACTAAATTGCCTTTCAAAAACGGTCCTGAATTTTAGTTGACAAATGTGCCCCCCCCCAACCCCCCAACCCCCTCTTCTATGCATCATGATAATGAATTCTAATATCAACCTATAAAAACTTAACCCGCCATTTAAAAATAGTTGTGATTGGTCCGTCAAAATTTTGATTCGCTACTTTCTATAAACGTTTGTCAAAGATGTTGCGCCGAAATATGCGCGGTGTTAAGAAAAGCGCTATGTCCTGCCCATCGGGCCATCTTGGCACAAATAAACAATTGTGTTTGGGGGCATTTTTGTGCTGGCATTAGACGTCCATGTTATACATAATGGTCGCAGTTCGTGAACCATAATATTTCGTGAAACTCGAAATATAATTGGGAGTCGCGAAGCATGAACGCGGGCTCAGTGCTTGATAATGGAGACCTAGGCCCTCGGAAACGTGTCGCGCGTAGTGACTAAATACATGTGAATGTAACCGATTCATTATATTCATTAACCAATAAGTATAAAGTACCTACCTACTTATAATAAAAGAAACACAACCGCTGTACTTTACTTATATCTTGTTTTATGGCTATTCGAGCGATAACATAAAGCACTTTGCCTATTTAGGTTTACTGCAAGGTTTTACAGAACTAAACAGCCCGGTGTTTAAACATTGCGGAAAGGGGGCAAAATGGTTCCCTGTAGATTTTCAAGTAGAATATACATTCATAAATAACCGTTCGTGGTTTGTAGGTACTATCAAAGGAAGATAATATTCTAGTTGTGTGGCTATACGGTACCTATTTTAAGATGAACAGGACTTAATCGCATGAACTTAAGTTAAATATCGTCCTAACGTTTTGGACACGACGTTACACCGATGATCGCAGATAGATTCATAATAATATGAGTGATAATTTTGAAAGTTTGATTAATGAGGAGCGTTTGCCTAAGCACTGCACGACTAATAGTGATGACAATAGGGATGATAACTGTACCTACTTAAAATAAATTATTTAACATTATGCACGACATAATATACGAATAAATGATTACTAAGATGTAGATTGCAGTAATTTTTGTGCAGAACTTCTGTTTAATAAATGAATTTAAAAGAGTAGGTCAATTGGCAGTACTCAAACGTGACGTCACTTTTGAGTATTTCATATAAAATTCCATAGTGGTGATCGTTTTGACAGTTCGAAAAAAGATGCTGATTTGACTTGCCAGTCATCATGCCTTTTACACCTAATCGAAGACATTCATACGTTTTGGGAGCTTTTGAACTAGGTATAGTGGTTTCATGTTTCGGTTATACGTACCATTTTTCACAATCGTTGGAACAACGACCTTCTTCCCCTTTTTGTTCCTCTTAATATTACAGGTTAACTTCTCGATAGCTTTCAATATCTTTTTGCTAACTTTGTTAATAGTTCTTCGTTTCGGATCGATGTACTTTTTCGTTAGCGGTTCGCCGTTGACGGTCTTTTCGCGGCCCGAGTGTGAACTATCGTCAGATTCGGTGGCAGAAGAGTCGGAAACTGGGTGGAAGATGTAAGGGCTGCTTGCGAAGCAGGGAGAGTTCATGATAGCACATACACTTTGCACTGTTTTAAACTGAAGTATCGCTGTTAGACTCACTGTTGTGAATTCCGAGTTCCAAGGTGAAAATGGAAGGTATAATAGGCACTAGATTTTTGAGAAGCAACCTAACTGAACGGAGTCTAGATGATTGTAGGGCAAAGTCGGCGAAGACACTCGATCTTAAGATTGGGCCGCTGGAACGACTGCCTGCTGAAGCATGACCGCCGCTCCCGACCGCGCCTAGGGACCTTGGTCCTACATCGTTTGTTCATTAAGATTAATTGTGATTTGTTAGATGACAGGCTCGAATCATTCAAATACTCGTATTAGATTCGTGGTGATGTGGACATGGATAATATGGATATACCTATTTCCTATCAATGGTATAGGCTTCAATGGCTATTTCACCAACGCCGGGTGAGTTTTCATGCTAAAGTTATAAATTATCATAACTGAAGGGTCCACGGAAAGAACATGTCTCGTCAATTCAATTTACAGAAGGAAAAACCACCTTCTTTTTTGTTGAAATAATCTTAGTCTAATAACCTATAATTATTTCTAATAACCTTATTCTGTTGAATAAGGTGTGAATTTGCCATGATTTTTTTAAGCACTGGACATATGTTTTTCCGTAGACCCTTCAACTGTTATACTCGTTTGTGGTTTGGCAAAAGGTTTGTGGAATTTCGTGGTCACAGCTGAATTCATTTATTTACATACAGGCACAATCAAGGTGAAATATATAGATGCGCTCAAAGTGCCAAATGTCGTGTCTAATAAGTATCTAGGAGTCTAAGTTTAGGATAGACTACGTATCCTCCTGCCTACATGTGTCCTACCCAAAGGACATAAGCCTCAATAATTTTTTTAACTCTATGTCAATTAGACAAATTTCCTATTTGATTTGGCAACACAATGTAGTTGTGACGAGGCTATAGCATAGTATATTAACTTGCTTCCATAACGGATAAAATGTCTTTAATCTTCAATGTTAGGTATACGATTTATTTATTATTGTATTTCAGAATGCTGAATCAACCTTTTAAAGGATGGGTATAAAATGCATAAAATAGAATTATCCTCACTCACTCAGGATTCAGTCATTTCAAGTCTTAAAGCTATCCATAATTCCAGAGTTAAGCCATAAACCAACAGAGCGTCAACAGTATCGTCAACAACAAAAGGGAAGCAATAAACATTACAGCCGAAAAAGTAATTAGGTAGGAGTGAAGATAATTTTCTGCCCCGGCGCGGATAAGATAGATTTCCTCAGGGGAATGATTTCCGTTTCAATGAGTTCTTAAAAAAAAAAACTACTACAGCATTCGTTCAGATAAATGAGGTCTTTGTGGACGGATGACGCTACTTTATTTTCTGATGCTATGTTAACAAAATTATCTGTTATTCTGAATACAATAGAAGGCAATCCTTTTGGGCCCTAGCACTCGCTACAAACATTTTAGATTTTGCATTTCAGTTTTCTGTGTCATTCTTTGTTTAAGTTCGGGTCTTACAGACCGTTTCACTCACGAAAACGCAAGTAATTTGTATTGTATTGTATAATTACGGGTTAGTACTTTACATTATTTTGATCACTGTATCAGGTAGGTTGTACCTACGTCTAAATATTAATTAAAGAGAGGTAGGTAACTATAAGTACTGTGAAAATAAAACAGGATTAAACTATTTAATAGTGCCACTTGTCAGAAATAAGGTTCCCATGTAATAATCGCACCAAATAGGAAACATCTAAAATCGTTTCAAAGCTTTATAACGCCTGAAACTAATATAAATGCAATGACTCGTAACGATCGTTACTAAAATAACTCTACTAGGAGTAGGTACAGACACACTTACAGCCAGTCAATTTATTAATAAATGTACGAGTAGAATATGTAAATGCAATGCTATAAGACATTGAAATGGCTTTATTTATGATGCTTAAAATTCACAATTAAATCTGGAACACAATTTGAATAGTAAATAAATAGGTAAACATTTGAAAACTCGAAAACCAAAAAGACAAGTTGCCAAAATTCGTATCTGCAGCATCAAATGCACCACGAAATTGTCGATTTCCCCCAAAACCGCCTACTTACAAAGAGCCTGCAACGAGGGCATTAATATTGCAATGCCTTTTACCCAGTAGGCAAGACTTTTTTTAAACAAGTGCAGTGATCTGCATTCAGGCGCACCCTCAGCCCCGATAGCTCTTTAAACAAGTCTGGAGTTGTACTCACACGTGACTGGGTAAGTTGGGGATTTTACGGAGGGAACTTTCTTCAAGTTCCACTAATGATGCAAGTCGCGCAACTTGATAGATTTCTTAGAAGCCGATATACGCTACATGAGTGAATAATGCTCCTATAAAAACGTATAATATTGAGATCGGTGGAGTGGAGCCACTTTGTTGTGTCAACATAAAAAAAAAGATCGATGCATAAATGCCTGCCTTATGTTTTGTCGAAGTCAATAATTATATTTGCGGAGACATTAGGCGGTAAACAAGGTATGTAATAAAACTAATGCTATTTCAGTCATATGTTGACTTAAGTATAAACATTTGGAAGGTATAACATCGACTAAATGATTTAAACGGGACATAACGCAATAATTAGCACATAATAATCATCGCTAAAGAAATGATGAATTTTAAAAGATATGTATTATTACATCTCTTAAAACCTTATGCTATGTTAATGGGGGGCTTATGCGCCGTTGTACAACATGCATAGTCATGTCCGAATTCAACTGGAGTGTTCATGTTATATTATCCACTTTAATTGTCACTGAGTCACTCTACAAAAACAGATTATAGTCCGTACATACTCAAGTAGGTAATACCGATTTGCTACAGCCATTCTGCTACTGAATGGATTGTCAGCAAAACTATGCACGTTATTCACTTATTTTATTTCGTCCCACTTTCATGTTTATGAAGCCTCGTATTCAACGCTACGATTAATCTCGAAAAATTCCCCCGCGAAATGTTAGAACTTTTTACTCTAGTACACTCTTTCTACATGCATCGTACATGCCACTTTCAAAGCACTGTGTATAAATCTCCATGCTTTTTAAAGAGGCGTGTACGATAATTTAACAGTACAATTTCTCATGATTTAATGTGTACAGGCGTGTCGCGAAGGTTAATTATTGCTGCCGCCGCTGGATCTGTAAACGCGTATAATATAGTTCAAGATACGTATTACCCGTATCGCCGATTATAAATTGTGTCGTTGGTATCTGGAAGCGTTAATTCCCGGGTAAGGCTCACAAATGTGCGTACACGCGACGTGCTTCAGGCTTGAGGAAAGTCATCGACATAAATCCGTCGTATCGGAACCGGGGGCTTTAACAACCACCCCTTCCTTCCGCGTTGTACGTCTCGCTCAAAATTAACTGCATTGCATACGTGACGACGGCAGAACTATGTAATATTTGGGTCGTTCTTGCGTTTCGTTAAAATCACTATTCCAAAGTGAAAAGTGCTATTAATTTATTAATTATGGATACTATTTTTTATTGGATGTATAGAAAGCCTAAATGGGCTTTCGGTACCATAAAAAAGTTATATAGATATATATGTATTTATTAAGTAAATAGGAAAATACATAGTGAATCTTCATTACTTTCCTGAGTCTAACTACCTTTCCAAAACTTTGAAATTTTATGATGAATTAGTTTTTAATTTGAACGCATTTATAACCTTTTGGTCGCTTTAAGTGATATGTTAATAAAGTAATATTAACGCTCATATATTTTTAAGATAGTTAGAACCTTACAAGAATCGAACTTTTACTTTTGTCACATCAAAATCTTCATTCCATTCCTCGATGAAGACTATGCATGTTTTGAACAACACGGGCCCTTTTGACGGCCTGTGTCCTGCTCGCACATATTCCCCCTGGTTCGTATGCCAGCGCACTCCGATGCTGACGGACTTAGCCCCACTCAATAAGAAAAAAATTACGATATTGTGACGCGGAGAGAATTTTGTCACGAGGTTGGCTTCATTACTGTCCGGGGGCCAATTCGGTAAATTTTGTTTTCTTTTTAAGCGTTTTAGCTGATTACTACTCTTATTATGAATTATTACCTGAATATTAAATGCAATAGCTATCACACTAGATAAAAACAAGTAATTAACGATCTAAGATCAAATATTCATTTCTTTCCAATTCATTCCTTTCTATTTAGTGAAAAAAACTCACGGAAAGGAATGAGCAGCAATGGAAAGTGATGAGTGTTTTCTTAACCATTAATTTTAAGTATCTACATTTTACAATTCTATTTATATAAGATGTATTTATTTGCTCTAGATCACCAGCTATAATAATACAGCTACTCTTACATGATCGCGCAATTGCACCTACAGTTTCCTTCGCTCAAAATTATTGTAAGTTGGAATTACCAAGAAACTGGCCACGGAAAGGGCGCTGCTGATGGCATTGGGGCGGTGACTAAAAGAACTGCAGACGACTTTGTTCGATTTGGTGGAGATGTCGGCTGTTTTGAAGATTTTGTCAAATTAATTCGTGACAGCGTCCAAGGGATTAAAATATATGTGATACCCGACGATGACATCCAGAGAAAAAAAATCCAACTAACGTGCCTGTTTTTAAAGGAACCATTAAAGTTCGTCAAGCGCTATGGTCTACAGAGTTACCATACAGTGTGGCTTTAAGATCATTAAGCTGTTTCATTTGCTTGAATAGCTACCTTCCATGTGATCACCAAAAACACATTGGAACATTAGCTTTTGGATTTGAGCAGACAACTATAACCAATGCTTCCTGTACTAATAACAATGAAGAAGATTTCAGCCAAAAAACGTCCATTGCTGGACATAGGCCTCCCCCAATGATCGCCAATATGACCGGATCTGCGCTGCTTGCTTCCAGCGGATTCCCGCGACCTTGACCAGGTCGTCGGACCATCTTGTGGGAGGTCTGCCCACACTGCGTCTTCCGATACGTGGTCGCCAGTCCAGCAATTTCTGGCCACAACGGCCATCTGATCTTCTGGCGATGTGCCCAGCACACTGCCACTTAAGTCTGGCAATTCTGAGAGCAATGTCGGTGACTTTGGTCCTCTTGCGGATCTCTTCGTTTTTGATTCGCTCCCGCAAGAACACTCCGAGCATTGCTCTCTCCATTGCCCTTTCAGTGACTTTGAGCTTTTTGATCTGGCCCATAGTGAGCGCCCACGTCTCCGTACCGTAAGTCATCACTGGCCACACACGCTGGACAAAGACTTTTGACTTAACACACTGCGGTAAATTCGATGAGAAGATTTTTTGCCACTTCCCGAACGCTGCCCAGCCAAGTCGGATTCGACGATTTACCTCTTTCACAAAGTTGGACTTACCTAACTGAACAGTTTGTCTCAGGTAGACATACTCATCAACAACTCGAGAGTAGAGCCTCCGACTGTAACGGAAGATGGTACTACTTGAGCATTGAACATGACTTTCGTCTTTTCCAAATTCATCTTCATACCAACTCGTCCGGAGGCTCTACTGAGGTCATCGAGCATTGCACTGAGGTCTTCAACGGTCTCAGCCATAACGGCTATGTCGTCGGTAAATCGAAGGTGCGTTGCGTGATGCACTCGCCGTTTATATTGATGCCGCGTCTTTCCCACTCCATAACCTTAAAAACATCTTCCAGTGCAGTGGTGAACAGTTTTGGGTGAACAGGGATATTACATCTCCTTGTCTGACACCCCGCTGCACTGGAATCGGTTTCGAGTTGTGGTCTTGCAGGCGGACCGACATAGTGGCGTTTCTGTACAAGCACTTCAATACTTCGACGTCGACTTATGTACGAGTCGACAGCACAGCCCATATTTCGATCGAATCGAGGCTTTTTCGTAGTTCACGAATGCTAGACACAGGGGCAGGTTATATTCTTCCGTTTTCTGTATAACCTGCCACAACGCATGTATGTGGTCCACGGTGCTGAAACCTTTTCGAAAACCAGCTTGTTCGGGAGGTTGAAAGTCATTTAGCCTACGTGCAGAGACGGTTCGTGATGACTCTCGAGAACAACTTGTACACATGGCTCAGAAGTCAGATGGCCTGTAATTTTTCAGCAGAGTGGTGTCACCCTTTTTGAAAAATAGCATCACCACACTCCTGCTCCAAGCTTTTGGCGTTATTCAATCGTGAATGACAGAATGGAACAGATTCTGACGGGTTTTTACACTATTTACACATTATTAAAGTGTAATACATAACTATTATTGTTAGAGCTGTTAAATATGCTCCAAAATTTATTGAGAGCTTAATTTTTTTCTTAATATTGTTTTCTTTAAGTGTTTCAAGAAACACCTTTTTATATTTATTGTTATAAGATTGTTTAGCATTTTTGTTGAATTATTTGAATATGTCTGTTTGTATACATATACATTAATTAAATTCACCGTCTTACACTTAAATTCATTATCATACCCTTTGTTTATCATTACTTTCCAAGCGTGTTTATTACTTTCCATGCAAAATTCATTGCCTTCGGTGGGCTCATTCCTTTCCATCGTTTTTACTCATAAATTTTATAGTTATATATGTGCCTTTTATTGATTTATTATATTAATGCGTATTTCAATCTAAGTATATAACAACAAGACATAAAAAAGAAAAAAAAAACGATTCTCAAAAAATGATGTTTTTTGAACGAAACGCAAGAACGACCCATTTGATGTTTCAGGCCTAGAGGTGAGGCTTGTCGTCAAGTGAATGCCCGACATTATTTACTTATCATGAATCATGACGCGACACTCTACTCGTAGCAAGAACTAAATACTTAGCTCGTAAAGTTTCCAAATTATATTGTTATCCTAAAATTATATCAATAGACAGAAGTTATTTAGTGTTTATTACTTAAAATAACGGATTAATCTGTGTTGTTATCTGAAAACACAAGCTTACTTTTCGGTAATTCAAAATTTTGTATAAATCTTTCAACTTAGAAATAAATGAAAACACCAGATGTACTAAGACTAAACTTACCTTCAGCGACGTCATTATGCAGGTGCACAAAGTGATATTTAGTATTTGAGGAAGCAAACTTTTGTCCGTCTTGATTATTCGCACTCAAATTATCGTTTCGGTTTTCAGTACGCGTTGGGAAATGTTCGTTTCTTGTCGATTGTTGCGTTGAGCCCTGATAAAACTCTTTTGCTGATTGCGGTTCTGGTAAACCGAAACCTTTTCTTTCTCCGTTCACATGCAAACTTTTGCCTTCTCGATCATTCTCCTCTACAGATCCATTAAGAATTATTTTCTTTATTGTCTTCACTTCCTCTATTTCACTTATTTTATGCTCGGTGATCGTCGAGCGCTCAGTAATTTCTTTAGACTTATGAAAACTATTATCGCTCATGGAATTTGTCATATTTTTAGCCTCATTTTCGAATTTGCTATTAAATTTGTGCTCTGGATTGAGGTACTTTTCAAACGGGTCACTGTTTATTCGATTGGTTCGAAAAGGATTTTTCATTTCATTATCTTTTGGAAGACTTGGATTGTCTCGTAGGTTATCATAAGATTTATCACTTTTACCGTTGGCAGTAGAGTTAACATTAAATTCATACCCATTCGTTTTATCAGTATAATGGTTAGAAGAATGAAAGTGGCTGCTGGATCCAAAATCGTTTGTGGTAAATAATGAAGGGGATTTTAAATCGGGACTGAAATCGTATGGGTCTTTGGGTTTATTTATTGTTTTATTTCTATCTAAAGTAGATATCGACGGTTTCCCGTTTGATATGGGAAGTTTGGAAGCACTTGTATAATTTGAGGGCAATGTTGTATAAAAGGGGTTAGTTGGATGGAGCTTGAGAGGCTGTTCGGGCGCGGCGGTTTTCACCAGAGGGGTGGAGTTGAGGGGTGCCGAGTTTAGCGACGAGAGGGGCGACGGCGGGGTCCAGGTCTGGGTCATCGGAGGCTTGATGGTCGCATACACAGGCTCTTGAGGGATCGCTTCTTCCGTTGTTGCTAACAACTGCGAAGGTCCTGAAACCAAAGATTATTGATTTAATTATTTGCTTTATCCACAAGATGTGCAAGACATTTGAAAACAAGGAATCATATTTCAAAATCAGGAGACAATATAAAATAAGTTGCGTTTAAACTCTGCAGTTTAAACATTTATACGAGAACACGATAAAGCATCCATAAAGTACAAAAAGAAAGTTTAGTTTCCCAACTAAAATGACAGTTATTTTATAGTTGAATCTAACAGAAACTTGTACAGCGCTTTAGCTGTTCATTGTCGAAGTTACTCAGCTAACTCGTAGTGATAGTTATATTTCCTTTAAACATTCCAAGCAAACAGCAGGAAAGTCACCGCTTTGTAAACAGTATGAATAATGAAGCCATAGTGTTCTAAAGAGGAATATGCATAGTTCCTTCAAGAACACTTGTGACTTTTTGTGGTAAGACGCGACGTAGAGCTTCGAGTGAATTCCTTTAGGTAAGTACGCGATGGAGGGCGATTTGAAGCTTTTATTGAACCAGTGTTAAAAGACCCATATACTATAAGTCTCGTGAATGATCAATGAATCTATTTCTTGTCAATAAATATTTTCATTGCCACTAATTGATATTGAAATAACAACTAGATAATTTTCAATATATTTGTACCTACTTAATTAATCATTCCTAACAATCCAATATTATTTGATAGAACCGATAGTAGGTCAATTCCAATGAATAGCCTCAGGCTTCTATGACTGCTCTATAGCTTAAATTCATAACCAAATAACTGGTAAGTATGCCAATTTGTTATTACTATTTATTATATATATATATTATTCGTTTGTGCTCCAGAAGCAATCGCAATGACTGCCAGTAGCATATGCGAACTTGCGATAAGCAATACATACTCAACTAAAACGGAAATATAGCAGGTCGAGGTATGCAAATTATAGGTATAGCTATGTTTCTTGAATATTTCAGTCTCATTTTGCGAGTTAAATTATAAAATACGAGCGTACGTATTCTCGTAAGCTAGGTACTAATGTACGCGGAATATTACTCTAGACGGGATTAACTTGAAACGTAATAAAAATAATCGTGGGAATAAACCCAACTGCAGGTATAACTTCAGAAAACATGTTTTGTTATTCCGGTTATTTCCTTAAAACAACTATCCGTTATAAATATTAAAATTAATATTATGGGAAAATCTTACAGGAACACAGTAAGCTCAATAAAGACTTGTATCGTGAGACACAATAATACGCAAAAAAGGCACAATGGATGTTGCGGAAAAAGTCCAGTTTAACTAACTATATTCACGCAAATAAATGCCCTCGCCAGAATTCAAACTCGGAACCTCCAGCTTCGTAGGCAGGCGAATGAAATGTATGCCTCCTTTACATAATGTAAAGGACGAGGATATAATGTAATGTACTCTCTTTCCTTATTCTCAACTGTAGTATGGTAACTATCAATATATTTACTCGGGAATATATTTAGTCTCGCGATACTATTGAAAATTTACAACAGACATTTTGCATCTTCGATACCATTTCTTACATCTCCTCGTATTTACTGTTGGCTCTAGTTTTTGCTTGTTATGGACATGGGGCAAATTATGACTGCGGGTAATGATAATATAATAAGGTTTCTAACAGTATGTGAGCTCCTCAATACTGTGATGAATCTAAAAATGTTAACAAGTTTTATCAAGCGTACAAGTACCTAAGTACCTACGTGATACCTATACGTGATCATACGGTACGTACAATTGTAGTAGTAAAGCAAGAATCAAAGCTCGGAACCGGTTTTTTCGAGAACCTTGAAATAGCCCAATATTTATAATGTTTCATATTCTTTATATAGTACTCAAAATGTTATGAAATTACCAACGTATATTTTTAAATTACTCCATTAACAAAGAATTGATATACCGAAGAACAAAAAGAACGAAATTCGAACCGTTCTTTTGTATGGAGTAAAATTATCCGTTATCCGAGCCCTGGCGAGAATACACATTACAAATAAATAGCGTCGCCATGCACGAATGATAACTAAATAAATAATGTAATGTCTGCCTGCGACCACGGGTGTAACGTCATGACTTATCAGAATACTTTGTAATCAGACTCCAAATTCCACATATAATTGTAATCAAAAGAAGCTTTGATTCCTGGTTAGGAGCCAAGTGAAGTATGGCATCCGGCAATTCCGGCAGTCTTCATCGAGCCGAGAGATTGCGACTAATCTGATCCGCTGCGAGCGCGATGCATCCGACATCGACAGTGTACTATTGCTAATCACTCGATAATAAAGTAAAATAAATGTGCACAAAAACTGATTTTGCAGAATAAAGAAAGAAAAAATATTTATTTGTGACACACATGACTTTACAAGATACACATTTAAAAGGACAAGAAACAAATTATGCCACAAAACGGTCCCCAATTCAGCATAAAGCTGGGGCCTGTAATTACAGCCCAGTGCTGGTCTTCCATTGGGGCCGTTTGTAAGGTCACGCACGTCTGACACTTATTCTAATAAACATACTTACATATATAAATTAAAATACAAAAATGGAAATAGAATAATGCTTTCCCTTCGGCTTTTCACGAAACGTCCAACTTCATATTGCTGCCACAATGAACTTCATTATTACTTATATCCTCGTCCTGCCCATCATAAGTAATTCCAACATACATATCGAAAAGTTTATAAGAGGATAAATAAATAATAGTTCAGAAAATATCTGTTATAAATAATATAATCGTCATTTTTGTATGCGTGTTCTGTAACGCGTAGGTACGTACCTATATTTATCGCTCTGTGTCTTGAAATTGGAGTTACTGAAATGTAACGTAAAATTGCCGTCATAAATAAAATGTTTAGTTGGTAATAAATATTAAATAAAACTATGAAAACGGATAAACTCGCCTATATTAACTAATTTTAACTTCATTCCGACGTTTCAAACATTTTAAAGGGTTCGTGGTCTGCGGATCATCCGCAACGTTCGAAACGTCGGAATGAAGTTAAAATTAGTTAATATACGCGAGTTTATCCGTTTTCATAGTCTTATTTCATGTGTAATCCTCGCGGCAACCGAAGAAAATATTTGGTAATAAACACATACCTATATTTATCACATACATAATAATTATTGATTAGAAAACTTAACAACATTTTTTCATTCTTCTTCGCTTCGAGCATTTTCCTTGACATCCTGATACGACATAATACAAAGCTTATGTTTGTTCTATATTTATTATATAAAGAAATGGAATCCGAAAAGGGCTAAATATACATATACACATATGTATATTTAGCCCTTTTCGGATTCCATCTCTTTATATAATAAATATAGAACAAACATTTATATTTCATAATAGATCCCCAGTGCTCGCCGCTAGCGTTTGCAGACCACTGCAATCAAAGTCTGTGTGCAGTCCAAGATTTATCCGGCGATGATTAGTTCGCTTCCAATATTTCCTCTCCCTCTCAATTATTCTTTAATGCCGTATTTGTCCATTTGCCTTATTGATGACAAATATCTTACGGTTTATTTGCTGCCATTTTATTTTCATTGTTTTGTAATTGGCTGCATAAACTTTTTCTTGTTATTATTTTATCCTTTTAGACAAGTACCTATGCGAAAATTTGGCACACAGTTTCTTATAAACTTTAGAATTAAACGAATTAAAAAAACGCAGAATTAGCGAGGGTGACCCACTTCACCCACTGAAATGGTAGAGAACACTAGGTGCCTATCCTCAATATCCATAATTAAATTTAGTTCTAGTTCAGTAAAACAAATCTATAGTAAAATAACCACGTGAAACCAGGCCCCAATTTCACCACATTGACAAGTGCTACAATTGTAAATTTACTGTTTCTCCAATCGGGGGTGTCTATAGGCTATAGTTACCGCTTACAATCGGAAGGACCGTGCATTTGTTTGCCACCAACATAAAATGTAGTGCAGGAACTTTAATAAATCAGCAGTAAGTAACTACTTTTTTGCGAAGCAAAATTACAATTGTCACAAAAACACGACAATTGTAGCGAAATTCCGACATAAGCCGAACCTCATGTCAAGATTTAATGAAAATTGTACTAAACCTTGCGATTGTCACGGGTTTCGGAAAATAAAAAGTAGTTTATTAACGATATAATAACGTTCATCATCATCATCATCATCAGCCAATTGACGTCCACTGCTGGACATAGGCCTCCCCCAGAGAGTTCCACAAAGATCGGTCGTGAGCTGTCCGCATCCATTGGACACCCGCAACCTTTACCAAGGTAAGTAATCAGACACACTGGTCGAAGACTTTCGACTTGAGACACTGAGGTATATTGGACGAGAAGATATTGCGTAGTCTCCCGAACGCCGCCCAACCCAGTCTGATTCGACGATTGATCTCCTTCTTGAAGTTAGACTTACCCAGCTGGACTGTTTGTCCCAGGTATACATATTCGTCAACAACTTCGAGTGTAGAGTTTCTAACTTTCATCGCACCGCTCGCCACCGACTGGGCGCTCATCCTCACACCTTGCAACCTAAATGGTCGCGCACCGTGCGGTTTCAGAGGAACTTCCTCCCGCGGACGGTCCGTCTGTGGAATGAGCTCCCTGCCGAGGTTTTCCCGTTGGACTACAGTATGGGGTTCTTCAAAAGAGGAGTGTACAAGTTCTTATTGGGTCGGCAACGCGCATGTGACACCCCTGGGGTTGCAAGCGCCCATAGGCTACGGTGACTGCTTTCCATCAGGCGGGCCGTATGCTTGTTTGCCACCGACGTGGTATAAAAAAAAAAAAAAAAAAGAGTTGGTATCACATGGACGTTCGACATGATCTTCGTTTTGTCCATGTTCATCTTAAGTTCATCTTCAGAGACTCTACTGAGATCATCGAGCATAGTACTTAAGTCCTCCATGGTCTCACTCTCAGCCATGACTACTATATCGTCGGCAAACCGAAGGTGAGTGATGTACTCGCCATTGATGTTAATGCCAAATCCCCTCCAGTCCAGAACCTTGAAAACATCTTCCGGTGCAGCGGTGAACAATTTAGGAGAGATAACATCTCCTTGTCTTTCCCTCGCTGCAATGGAGTTTCGAGTTCCGGTCCTGGAGGCGAACTGACATATTGGCGTTTTTGTACAGGCACCGTCGAGTTCCGTATCTTCGCCTGGATTTTGACACATTTTTCAAAAAATCTCTTAAACTGGAAAGGATTTTAGTCCATTATGGCAAAAAAAAACCGTTTTTAGTAATCTTATTTATAATTATAAACCAGTAAAGCTTTCAATTTCATTCGTTAAGTCTGTAAAAAATGGCCCCAAAGGTGATAGGCGATGTTTGGGTATTTTTCCCTAACTTTGCCTAGGACATTTTTACCGCTAAAAATAAACTGTTCTGGGACTTGGACATATTGAGTCGTATCTCCTTGGAGTGTATTTATGTAATATGAACCTAAAATACACCAAATTAGGTTTGTTTTTAAAAAACGTGTAGTAGGCGAAGATAGGTAGCGATCTGAAGTTGTTTACATACATTTTCTAAAAAGAAGCTAGGGCTGCCAGAAATTAACCAACTTGTGAAATAAATGGGGGTTATGGTTTTTATAGTAAAAAATGTTAATAATTATAAAGAGATTTTTTTATTATTTAAAGAATGAACTTATCTTTCCACTTATATATTAGTTAAGGTAGTTGAGATCAAATCAATCTTTAACTTCTACACATAATTATTTAAAGTAGGTCAAAATAATACTTTTTTGTATATGTATAATATTTATATTTAATATATTATAAAAAAACATAAATTAGTAAATAAAAAAATAGACAGTGACTACTACTAGGTAAGCGGCGGCGGCGATGCGGGTGGTCAGTTAATTTTTCGCGTCGGGCCTCGTAATTTTGCAAAGCATATTTTGAAAACGAAGCATACTTTTATTGTCAACTTTTTTGCTGTAATTTTTAACACAAAAGTGAGGAAAAAGGAGCGAAAAAAATCACGTGATGACATGTTTTCACATTCATGTTAGAGCTGAAAGCCACATTCAACAAGAAATAATTTAATTTCATAACAAATAATGCCATCCACCAATAAATGTTTCCCAACATATTTGACAACCCTAGGGGTAGGCGAAGTTCGGAAGTTAGATGGACGCCAAATCCCCTTACTTAAGTTTCATCAAATTGTGACTTCTAAACGTAAGCTAGCCATTAAATAATAGTTTCATATGAAAGAGGAATAGTTATAGGGTATAATCATGTAAAAAGTTTAACATTACCTGGTGTCTATCTCTGCTTAAAACCGAAGTTAAACCACTGACAAAAAAAAAACGCGTGGTCGGTGTCGCGTCTAAACCTCACTGGCCGTCAGCTATGTGAAGTTAGTCGCAGATTGTTCGAAGAATGTTGCCACCCATGAAAAATACTTTGCTTTTAGTAGTTTTATGTAAGGTTTGCACAAGAAACATCTTAGTAATATTAACTTATGTCAAACTAGGCGAACATAGGTAGCGCAGGCGAAGATACGAAACTCGACGGCACTTCAGCACTTCGATGTACCGATGGCACCGCTGGAGAGACTGTAGTACAGCCCACGTCTCGATCGAATCAAAGTCCTTTTCGTAGTCCACAAACGCTAAGCAGAGGGGCAAGTTATACTCCTCGGTCTTCTGTATAACTTGACGGAGCGTGTGTTTGTGGTCTACGGTGCTGAAGCCTTTTCTGAAACCGGCTTGTTCAGGAGGCTGGAAGTCGTTGAGCCTGCGTGTGAGATGGTTTGTGATGACTCTCGAAAACAACTTAGAGACATGGCTCAGAAGTGTGATGGGTTTGTAATTCTTCAACATGGTGTTATCACCTTTTTTGAAGAACAACACCACTACACTTCTGTTCCATGCCTTTGGCATTTTGCCTCTAAAGATGACGGAATCAAACAGCTTTTGAAGGGCCCTAAGGACTGGTTTCCCACCCGCCTTCAGGAGTTCGGCTGTTATTCCGTCATCGCCTGGTGCCTTATTGTTTTTGAGTTGTTTGAGAGCCATCCTAATCTCGTACAGGCTGACGTCCAGTATATTTTCGGTATGGTGTCGAGTCAATTTAGCTCGTGGGTCGTTAGCTAAATTGGAGATGGGTCTTCGTGTCGATGTGTACAGCTGTCCGTAAATAACGTTATTTGGTAATATTTTTATGTTGATGGCAAACAAGCACATGAACCGTTCGATAGTAAGCGGTAGCCGTAGCCTACGGAGGCCTGTGACGTCAATAACAATGATATTTTACAATTGTCAGACTTGTAATTATGGTGAAATAGGCCACAGGTCTCCTCCGCCTACTTTTTTAAAATTCATCGGCATATTCTACTGATAAGTTGTTTCCTCTCCCTTGCAACATAATGGTAGCTATTAGTCGGGGTCTACAAGACTCGCTAATGGTCGATAAGGGATCAATCAAACCATAGCGTAATGGATATTGGCTTATCATTTACGCAGAAAAAAAATGACATAAACCCGGTATTGGCTTTATTACAGGCGATCCTCGAAAAAATACCAAGATTCAGTACAAATTAAACTGTACAGGATGCATAGAGATGATTTTATAGAGTAGCTGTTTTGGAGACTTCTGCACCTTGTAGAAAGGGTAAATTTCTGTGGGTAAATAAACACGAGTTGCGAATTTCAATCACAGTCAATTCAAAGGCAAAGAGTGTAATGTTTAGTGATCGTTATCAACGTGCGGTATTGGTGGCAAAGTATGATTGATAGAAAAATCTAATTCACATTTTATCAATCATTAGAATTTCAGAAAATATAGACGTTTAAATTATAATAATTAATTAAATACACATATGTTAATCACTTATTCAAATTACACTGATTAAACGAGTAAACGACTAAAATATATTAAAAAGATTCTGCTGTCAAATATTCACGTCAAATTGAAAAATCCATTATACATATAAAACACTGATCTTACTCCACTTGAAACAGTATAGGTACTTGAACATTCATTTCGATGATCAAAATTTGATGATCACACCTAATAGTACTTTAAATGATGATCATGACATAAAGACTTCACAAAATGTCATTTAAAATACTATTAGGTGTCATAAATTAAAGTAAAAGTAGGATAAAGTTTGTATGTAAGGAGAGTACCTTTTTGTTACTTTTTCCGTCAACCTCAGCCTTTGCCACGGAAAGTGCACGTTGATAACGACCACTTTAATGTTATTATGAAATCAGAAAACAATTGCTGTGTTCGGGATGGGTATAAATTGTTTGAATGCCAGTTGAGAACAAGGATCGAGCATACTGCAGTCTGAAATTCGTTGAGGTAGCGTTTCAAAATAGGGGCGGATCTCTCCGTAAACGCTGCGTCAAGTTTTACTGTGATTTTCTTTAATATTGATTAAACAATGACTTTCACGCAAGGAACCAAATAACAAATGTGTGATATTCGGCTACTGACTAATCCGTACTTACTAGGGTGCTTCTTATTTTTGCAATTTTATAGGATGTTCGAACCAATAAAGGAGCTCTTTGCTCTCCCAATCGCAATTTTCTATGGGGCACCTTCTCATTTTGATATTTATATGTATAAAAAAATATGGTATGGAATCCTACGTCAGATCAGACAACGCAACGGAGCCACGTCGTTACGTCGTCGCCCAAATTGAAATAGTTTTTAAGTAGGTACCTATTATTTGATTTTATGTACCTTTATCTGTATTTCTTTTAATTTTAGTTTCATGACGCATTGGTGTAAACTGTAATGTCGTGTAAACTTTTGTTTCAATAAATAAATAAATAAATAAATGGTTTACTTATTAAATATCAAAATGATAGGGTGCCCCATAGAAAATTGCAATTGGGAGAGCAAATGATGATGATGATGATTTATAAGGTTTACTTATTAAATATCAAAATGAGAGGGTGCCCCATAGAAAATTGCAATTGGGAGAGCAAATGATGATGATGATGATTTATAAGGTTTACTTATTAAATATCAAAATGAGAGGGTGTCCCAAAGCCTATTCGCTTATAAATAGCAACATACCTGAGATGAGATAATATCAAGTCAAAACTTATTTTTTCTCATGGCGAAAAATTTTAACTTTAGAAAATTGTTTACTTGATAAGACAGCTAAAGTTTTAAGTAATCTTATGATTGTACCGCGTCTAATCGTTTTTATCGTCGTCGCCGTCACTTTCTAACAAGTATGCAAGTGCAAAAGTGACGCGTAGCACGGGATAAAACGGGACTATCATAAGCCACCTGAAATAGTTGTAATGTAAGTACAAACAAATAACATCCAATAACTTACTTTTCAACTCGCTGCCTTTGCTTATTGATCTTCGCCGAGGCGACATCTCTCGGTCCCTGTGGGGAAAACTTGTATTAATAAATATTTGTCTATGGCAGGGGACATGACAAGGGACAGCGGGCGGTGACAATTAATTGACAACAATATAAGTACGTATCTATTAATATTGAGGGTACTTCCAGCTAAAATATTATGTTTACATCCATCATCATCATTTAGCATAAACCAATCACAGCCCACTGCTTGACATATTCGGAGGCATCTCCTGTTTTAGGAGGTAAAAGCCCTTAATGTCCACGCTGGGTGTGCACTGTGCGGGTTGGCGATAACAGTAGCGTGATGATACTGCTGCCCATCATCAATGAATGAATGGACAGTGACACTTCGATCCCTTAGTCCACTCTTACGACACCCACGGGAGGAGTTGAGGCAAACTGTGATTGCTGTCTTAAGGTGCAATTAGACCAAACGCGCATTCGCTCATTCGATCCCCCACTCTATGAAATTCGTTCATTAGACAAAACGTAATTAGTCGAAATTCGTCGATTTCGAAGAGTGGGGGATAGAATCAGCGAATGCTCGTTTGGTCTAAATCCACCTTAACTTGTACATTCAACCATTTGGAACCCTAGGGCCAGTCGCCGGGGAGCTATGACAAATGACGTACGTATCAGATCGTAAGAAATCTCTTTATTATCAGATTATCTCCAATTATGCACACATATTTAATATGGCATGTAATATCATACGTTGTACTACCTAGCATATTTTCTCCAATAAACAGCTGCGTGCACCGCGCTAAGTAATAAAATTTAATTATGATAAACACTTCTTTGAACCTCTTGAAATACGTTAAATTACATCATAATTCGTACCCTATCGCAAGATTCACATGCATCCAATCGCCAGACGCGCAAGTAACACGAGAAAGTCCATTTGGCCCGTCATACAGAGATTAAACTAAGTGCTTCAATTTGCGGCCCTGACTAATCTGCGAATGGGCCGAGGTCCGTGAAACACTGAAGAGTGATCGGATTAAACCTAGACTGAAGCACAGACCACTGCAGCAAACATCCTGAGAGTATGATAACTAAGTGTTGACTCAACAGTCAGTCTACAATGACTCCAAGAAATCAACGTTTACGAATGCCAATGAATACCTAATTTACTCATTAATATTACACGTGGAAGATGGATGTCATTTTCTAGTAACAGAGGTAGAAAAACTAGTAACATGATCAAAAATTAACCTACTACATAATTATGTCGTTGTAGAGGACAATCTTTTCTATTCGTTTTTCCGTCCGAATTTTTCTTTCTGTTTCAATAAGCTGCAATGGATACTGAAATTAATTAGGAGATTTTGATTTTGAGCAATATGAATTCGGATGTTTCCGTAAAAAGCCGAATTAAAAGGATCTGTATTTTATTGAACTTTTGATGAATTTGTATGTACAATTAATAACTCATAACTACAACAATAATAGGCGATAAAAACGCCAGCATCATTGCCTTATTTGATTATGGCTCTAAATGTACGATTTATATCCATGGAAGAATTTCATCGCGCATTCTTTTTCATTGTTTTTCTCCGCCTCATTGTACTGGCACCATTTTTCCCAAGACCAACCTTCCGCATTTAAAGCGGAAACTTCGTATGTGAAAATAATTAATAAGGTTTGGAAACAAAAACGCTCGTTGTAATTTTGTTTACGAGGAAACTTTGAGAACTTTTTCGATTAAGTTACCCGTCGAAAGAGGCGAGGAGGCTAAATATTGATGGTCGTATACTGCCATTAAATCAGTGCAGCGTGATGCCTAACATTTATAGAACATTTTATGTCCCACTATCTACCCTTTTTCGGACTGCATCCTTTAGGGTTGGCTTAGATTTTACTAAGCTATAAAACAGGATGCTATATTGTGGTGGTTTATTTTATCCGCTAAAGGTTCACTTTTATAGTTTTGAGAGCAGAAATAGGAAGGCGCGATTTGAAAATTCCGGACTCTTATTTCTAAAGGCATGAGACTTTGATTGTGATTGTCTCACTACCTTTTTATTTTTATCTTCACTACCTTTATTTTATAATGCATGGCTATAAATTAAAATTAACTCAAATAAAATAATTACCATACAACACTTTTGAAAGTAATGTGATAAGAAAATATGAAATAGATTGTATGATAAGAAGGTGACTGACATAGGTAGCCAATCTTTGAAGCAAACGTTCGCTGTAAATCAGCACTCGACGGTGCACCGATATAATTGTAGTTAACCGTATATGATCGCTAAGATAATAATATATAGACACTTTCGGGCAAATCAACAAGACTATAACAGTTACCAATTCTTTTGTGTGATTTCTACATTAATTTATCGAAGATATGTAAGTCTCTGTATGGTAGGCCCTCGTGCAGAGTCCGCCCGGATAGTTACCACCGTCTTACCCGTTAACCTGCCGCTAAATAGTACTGTGTTCCGGTTTGGGGGTAAGATAGCCGGTGTAATTACTGGCATAAAGGCAATCCATCTAAGTCCTCAGGGTAGGCAGCGCATAGGCAATTTTTTGGTCACTGTCCATGGGCCTCAGTTCCCGCTATCAATCAGGTGGGCTGAGAGTTCAGTTATCTACCTTCGTCACATGAGATAGGAAACGTACATCACATCATCATCACATCATCAGCCTATTAGTCCACTGCTGGACGTAGGCCTCTCCTATTAACTATGCGTATAGAAGCATTAGGAGATGCCCATAATCGCCACGCTGCACAGTGGTCAGGCGTTCAAAGAACAGTGCTTAAAATTCAAAAGTCGCAATAAAAGTCTAAAAGACAGTACGAAATGTTCTATTAAGATTGTATTTGATCTGTAATAAGCGAAATACAAGCTTTAAATAAAGATTTCTACTTTTTGTGAGGTAAATTTCGTAAACCAGTTATGTATAGATCGGATGTCAGCAAAAATCTAATGAGCAAATCAGTGTTACTTGCTATTCTTGAAATTTTGTGGGTAAAAAAACTTTCTTTTGGGACCCTTATTCTTTTTGAAAGACCTATTCAACGATACCCCACACTATAGTACTAACGGCCATTGAGCTATGGTGCGGAAGACGGACAGACGAACATGGCGAAACCATAAGGGTTCCTGGTTTACTACGGAACCCTAAAAACAAGTTACGTGAGAACGAGCAATTGATTTCCCCCCTCCTCGCTCTTAAAAATCATTAAGTACTCTTATTTGTCCTTAAATTTCAGTTTTGTAAAAAGGCTACCGCCAAGACCTTCGGCAATCTTCGGTAGAATTATCACTTGCTCACGATAAAGCACTTTCTAGGCTACAAAATGACATATGAATCATTAAGGGACTCGAAGGGTTTCTAAACTAAAAGCTTCGAAATATTTTTCGAATCGAAATCGTCGTTGATTGTTTTGATGGCTCGCGTAAAATAAATATTATAATAAAAAAGCGACAGGGAAAATAATAAGGTGTTATTAAAAACGATAGAAAATACCCTTGTGTACCTCCATTTAAATAATTATAGCTTTCACTAAAACAGTCATGTACATAATGAATTTTAAAACGACGAGTAAATATTGCACTTTTAGATAACGCGTTGGAGCGCCATGCAGTATATTAACTTTGAAAGCTTATACCAAAGATGTTTATTCCCACACATGCCAAATATTTTATGTTTTCTAAAACTACGTAGTATAAACTACTCTCCTTGCTAAAAAAAGCAGTCAAAGTAGATCATCAATTTATTCGAATTTTGGCTACTACCGTGACCTGTGTGCGCTGGGCAAGCGGATTGGCGATCGCAGTAATGTGTCCACTATGATGACGCTGCTGCCCATCATCAATCTTGTAGAATGGTCAGTGACACTTCAATCCCTTGGTCGACTCTTACGACACCCGCAGGAGGAGTTGGGGTGGTGAAAAATGTATTCTTACTGCCGTCACCACACGGCACACGGAAACGTACATACTCGACAGTAAAAACTACATACTCGTTAAGCCCAAGCCGCAGCACGGGCCCCGCTCCTCTCAGCATGGCGTGGGCATCGGCGTTGCTCATGCCGCGCGTGGCCCGCCCGTTGATGGATGAGATGACGTCTCCCTCGCGCACGCCGCAGAGCGACGCTTTGCGGCCTGGGTTCACCTGGAAGGGTACGTTTTGTTAAACCAGTGTTGGAACAGGTTATCTGCACAGAGCCGAGAGGTTTATTTATACAGAGAGGAATTAATGATACCGCAAGGAAATAACTGTCAACCTAATTTGGTGGGAATCTATAACTATATATTATATATCTATATGTATAAAAGAAGAAGCTCCCTGATAAAGATGCACGCACAGCCTAAACCCCTGGTCCTATAGACTCCAGATTTGGCACGTAGGTTCCTTTTATGGTGTAGACGAGCACTAAGAAAGGATTTTTCAAAATTCACCTTCTAAGGGGTTGAAATGGGGTTCCAAAGTTTGTATGGCGAAATAAGATTGGTTGAACTATTTTATCCAAAATTTCGCAAGAGTATTCTTTAAAGTAATTGAGTAAAGGTATGCTTAAGGTTTTTTAAAATTTTACCCCTGAAAAAGGTAAAAAGGGTGACAAAGTGAAAAAATCAAGATGGGTATCGTTTTTATAGTTTATCGAGTCGTAGATCACGAAAACAATCACGATTTTAAAATTTAACGCGGCGGGCGTGAAATACTATGTACACGGTTATGGTGTGATGGGGTAAAATTCGAAAAATATCAATATTATTTTATTATTAATTTATATTTATGTTCATTTCTGGTTCTAGAGATTCCAAATTTAGCGCGTAGGTTTCTTTGAGGATGTAGGGGTGCTCTAAAAAGGTTAAGTCGAAATCCACTCCCTAGAGGGTGCAATGGGGGTCCAAAGTTAGTATGGCGAAACAAGATTAGTTGGACTATTTTGTCCGAAACTTCCTAGGAGTATTCTTCAAAGTAATAAAGACATGTTTGCAGGTTTTTTGAAAATTTAAACCCTGAAAAAGGTAAAAAGGGTGAGGAAGTGAAAAAATCAAGTTGGATATCGTTTCTATGGTTTATCGGGACGTAGATCACAAAAACGATTTTAAAATTTAACGCGGCAGACGTGAAATACTATGTACACGGTTATGGTGTGATGGGGTAAAATTCGAAAAATATCAATATAATAATATTTTCTTCGGTTACCGCGAGGATTACTCATGAAATAAAACTATGAAAACGGATAAACTCGCGTATATTAACTAATTTTAACTTCATTCCGACGTTTCGAACACTTTACAGGGTTCGTGGTCTGCGGATGACTGACAATGGAGGAAATTTGATAGATCTACCTCCATCAAAATAAGAAAGATAAGTACAAAACTACCCACCAAAGAAAAATTACTAAAAATCTTTGGTGGGTAGTTTTGTACTTATCTTTCTTATTTTGATGGAGGTAGATCTATCAAATTTCCTTCATTGTCAGTCATCCGCAGACCACGAACCCTGTAAAGTGTTCGAAACGTCGGAATGAAGTTAAAATTAGTTAATATACGCGAGTTTATCCGTTTTCATAGTTTTTTTTTTATTTCATATCAATATAATTTTATTATTTATGTTCATTTCTGGTTCTAGAGATTCCAAATATAGCGCGTAGGTTTCTTTGAGTGTGTAGGGGCGCTCTAAAAAAGGTTAAGTCAAAATCCACTCATTAGAGGGTGCAATGAGTCTAAAGTTTGTAGGGGAAACTTGACTATTTAAACTGTTTTATCCGAAACTTCACAGGAGTATTCCCAAACATAAATGACTACAGACATGTTTTAGGGTTTTTGAGAATTGAACTCTTGAAAGTGGTAAAAAGGTTAAACAGTAAAAAAACAACATGGTTATCGTTTCTATAGTCTACTATCGTGTCGCTGTACCGAGGTGTACGTGAAATACCATCTTCTCTGTTATGGTCTCATGGGCTTGCGGGTTATGACAGGGGTATCGTTTTAGTGTTTATTTCTGATAAAAAAATCTAAATATAGCATATTAACCAACGTTAATAACCTTTTAAGTTTTCCCGAGTTTTCATGCGATAGTAATCAAAAGTACATATATCTGTGTATCCAAGGTGTTTTTTATAAAGTCAAAACAGTCGTCACCATAAATTTCGACATTTTTAACCGACTTCAAAAAGGAGGAGGTTTACAATTCGTCGAAATCTTTTTTTTTTTTTTATGTATGTTCCCCGATTACTCGAAGACGCGTGGACCGATTTGAAAACTTCTTTTTTTGTTTCAAAGGGTATACCTTCTAGTTGGTCCCATTGTCACCGAATTCAGATCTGATGATGGGATCCTGGAGAAATCGAGGGAACTCTTCAAATGTTGTAGGCACACATGACATTTTTCATTTATTTTCGAAGACTAATCAAGTATTTGCGTCTAGTCATGAACGTTTTAAGTTGGTGATCTGATGATGGAAGGTACAACTCCTTAGCAATTAGGAGTTGGGGGATAATTCTTTAAGTATAACATATTTCGTGTATTTTGGAAGCTATTTGAGTATTTGCCTTTAGGTGGTCATCCTTTCATATTGGTGAGCTGATGATGAAAGGTACAACTCCTTAGAGATTAGGAGTTGGGGGACAATTCTTTAAATATAACATATTTCATGTATTTTGGAAGCTATTCGAGTATTTGCGTTTAGGTGGTCATCCATTCATGTCGGTGAGCTGATGATGGAAGGTACAACTCGTTAGAGATTAGGAGTTGGGCGATAATTCTTTAAGTATAACATATTTCGTGTATTTTGGAAGCTATTTGAGTATTTGTCTTTAGGTGGTCATCCTTTCATATTGGTGAGCTGATGATGAAAGGTACAACTCCTTAGAGATTAGGAGTTGGGGGACAATTCTTTAAATATAACATATTTCATGTATTTTGGAAGCTATTTGAATATTTGCCTTTAGGTGGTCATAGTCTCATGTTGGTGAGCTGATGACGAAAGGTATAACTCCTTAACGATTAGGAGTTGGAGGATAATTCTTTGAATATAACAACTGTCATACATTTTCGAGATCTATTCAAGTGTTTGCTTAGTAGTTATGACATGTTGGTTAGCGGTTAGTGATTTTTTAAATAATATAGATTCAGATTTTCTGGCCTATTATAGTGCAGTACATTCTAATTAATATAAATATTTAGAGCACACTAAATAACGATTTTACACTACTAAAAAGCAAAAAATAAAATATTTTAAAATAAAAATTAAACCGCCTTCAAAAACTAACCCAAACTAAAAAGTAAAAAATAATTTTAGTTCCTACTTCTTAGGATTTCCTACCCAAACCTTTTACCCTATTCATTGAAATAAAATATTATGGCTAGGTATCCTACAGATTTCTTAGAAGTCGGTGCCAAGCCAAATATGTTCACTTCGCGAGTATATGATTGTATTCGATAGAGCTTTGTAACTTACTGTCACTCCGGTTATGCTTTCATCAAAATGACTGAGGTAGATCATTCTGTTGATAAAAACGTAATCGGCGGCACTTGGCACCGACTTCTAAGAAATCTGTAGGATACCTAGCCATAATATTTTATTTCAATGAATAGGGTAAAAGGTTTGGGCAGGAAATCCTAAGAAGTAGGAACTAAAATTATTTTTTACTTTTTAGTTTGGGTTAGTTTTTGAAGGCGGTTTAATTTTTATTTTAAAATATTTTATTGATCCAATGGTGTAAATCGATGTATCGGGATCCCAGAGGTTCTTAACAAACTGCAAAAAAGGCTGCCTATTCAATTTCCGTTTCGATATTGTCCGTCATAAAAATCGGTGGTAATCTGAAGTTCTGACTGATCTGTTCATCATAATGAAGCAGAAGTCAAATTTGCAAGAAACGGTAACAATATTGAGTTACTTCAAATGTTAATCAGCTCGCCTAATTATGGTCATCTTTGTTAGGCCTGGGAAACGACAAATGATAGTTTTTATCATCAAAACACAACAATCACCTATGTGAGTGTGTATGTAAACTTTTAAAGATAAAAAACATTTGTCAGTTACCAGATGGTAAAGATGACCATAATATGATAGCGGATTTTGATAATAATCTATATCTGAAATGTCAAAGCGTTTCAAGTATTGAATTTGAGGTCAAATTTGCACAAAATGATCGGCACCTTGAATTTATTTAGTTTGAATCCGACCTTAATAAACATCGGTATCTTAGGATTCAAGGGGGTTTTTACAAAAAGTGAGAAGCTATCACATCTAAAATCTAGAACTTTGATTTAATATTGATAAAAATCGATACCTACCGAGAAGATGAAAAGTTCTTCATATGGAATTTGAAGTCAAAATTGCAAAAATAATTCGCCATCATTATAGCCATCATCATATTAGTTTAATACGACCGTGATAAAAATTTATAGAACGCGGCCGAACCGCGGGTAAAAGCACCATCCGCCACACTTAAATCGGTTAAGGCAAACGCGAGATAATCGCGGGAAAACATTAACATGCAGTGAATAGATATTAGAACGCAGGCGAAGCCGCGGGTAACTGCTAGTATAACTATAAAAATATATTTTTAGCGGCCGTGCACTAAGACGAGAGTGCGAGATGCCCGTATTCGATTGCAGGAATGAAATCGCATCACGCAGTTCTTTTGAAGACACATGAAATCCGTGGCGAACCTCCATACATTTCCACCCTTAGGGGTGAAGACACATTTATCAGCATGCGTACGCATTTTGTCTATAGAAAATGCCAGTTTAGTATGGGATCGCGTCCAGCTTTCCGCACGCGTACGCATGCTTACATGCTTCATACTAAACTGCCAATTTTACTAGACAAAATGCGTACGCATGCTGATAAATATGTAACAAAATTCACTATACAAACTGTCGGTACTCTTAACCTCGTATGTCAGCATTAAAATCAGAACTGAAATACGAGCTTTATTTCAAGTAGAGTTTTGCTTGTCAATCGACGATGTCTTTGCATTGTCGGTTGTTGGCAACACCGTGAGACATGGAAATTACATGTCGATTGTGAGACTAACTTTGTAACTAATACTTTGTTATAACTTAACTAAAGTTAAGTAACAACTTTATATAAACTTTGTAATAATAATATTAGTTGTAATATCTAGTTAGTAAACATAGCTTTGTTGTGTGTCTGTTAGTGCAAGCATAACATAAACATTGTATGAAATGTCTGAATATCGCGATCACTTAGCCGAATCACAATTACATTTTCTGTATATTATTATGCAGTGTCTATATTACTATTTGCCCCCTATGTTACTTCCCTCCTGGACATAAGCTGTCGCATATCTAACTGCGATACTAATTTAGAAAATATTGATAAGTTATTTAGTTTGTTACTAGGTACAAAGTACAAATTGAGTTACAGGATTTATATATCGCACATTTATCCTTATTATGGGGGCACCATGTAAATATAACTAAATGTTTTGTTTGTATCTGTAATTGTTTGTCTTAAAAACTTTATAAACAATTAAGTACCGAACTTCGTGTCAACCTTTCACAAGCAGTTGAGTCATTCACATCGTCGTAGCGTACATGCGTACATCCCCCAAAATCTGTTTAAGCCCTGTTATTATCTACAAATGCAGTCGTTTGACACAGTCGTTTCAAACAGTCGAACTACCCACTCTCCCTTAACAAACATTAATAAATGTGAGTTTTCCTTTGAATTTAAAGGTCTGATCATAGCCATTTTCGTAAAAAATGTTATTTTGCTAGAGTACCTACTACAACTCTCTCTAGACTAGATACTAAGTACTCTCATTTGTTTTGCAATGCCAGACCGCCTACCTACCTTTTCTCAGTATCTATGTGAGTTCAACGTGCAAGAATGTAGAAGCAAATAATAAAAAGTAAAAAAACCTCCTGTTAGTAGCTACGTGACAGTATTTTAAAATAAAGTCATAATTTAAAATGTCAAATGTTGTTTAGTTACCTACATATTATTACAAACATGGTGCTCAGGTTTCCTGTGAGTAATGCAATGTAACTCGCAATGTTTCAGGACGACATCGTCTACATACTATGTTTATTTAAACGACTAATCAATGCTGTCATTGATTGTACGAAATACAAAACAAGTAACAATACTTTGTTTACAAGTATTACAACCAACTAATCTCACCAATACCATTCATTAATTTTGTTTGCGCTCACAGCGCAAAATATCCGGCATTCGTATTCCAGTAACGCCACGATATTTGAATTCACTTTGATCACGTTCGTACCTCGTATCGTACTGAGCAAATTTATTTTTATCTCAAGTATTCACGAAACATTATCTCACTTTTATAAGCAAATGTGAATGACGTTTACAAACCACGTTGGGTTCCCGCCGCCGAGCGGCCGGAGAGCAAAACTTCAGCATGTCGGGACCCTTTCCGCCCACTTCCTTCCTGTGGCCACCCCAACTCTCCGATTCACACTTATAACACCACAACGCGCCTTAACATGAGCACAATTAAATCGTTGAGGTAGGTCTTTAATCCCTCAGATCCTTGAGCGCCGACACGATCAGAATAGTTCGAATTTTAAACATGGGGAAACCTAATATGTAATACCGACATTCATTGAAGTTTTCATTTATTGAACAATGATTTACGTTGTTTGATATTTAAAAATTACATGTACGGACATAAATGTAGTCACAAAGCAAATTACTTTAATTCAATCTAAATAGCTATGGAGACTAACGAGACACAAATTACACGGCAAAAAAGTTAACTACTTAATGACCTAACTCTGATGACATAATTAAGGCAAACACGCGATTGTCACAACCAGTTTAACCGAAAAACAAATCACTAACGGCCGTAAGAAAGCTCGAAGCGCTACTGAGCTTTCGAGGTGTGTTATAGGCAATTTTATCGAATCATTGTATGGGCATTATTCGAAAATGCATGCGCTTCGTGACGACACACGCCCATTGTTATGTCGGGGGCTGGTACTCACATCGAATATTAATCTCCACTAAGCTGAGTGAGGAATCGTACTGGCCGTGATTCTCCTTTGTTGCACGAGTTATACAAAACTGTACATAATATGAGCTGGAAATTGTATCAACTGTCCGTATTCGAAGAGTTCTCTTATACTGGTTGTTCCTATGGATAAATTTCTAGAGTTCTGGAAGCAATTGAAATGAGTGTCGGTGGTTGTCGTGAGTCTTGTACAAGAGACGTAATAGGTCAATGACCTTGTACTCGCAGAAATCAGCATCATCAGATTTCAAATGTTTATATAGGGCGGGTAATCAAAGAGTTTGTTTATAGCATGTTGAAATGAGCTGTAACCTAGCAATAGGTGCTTACAGTGAACAAAAAATCATCTACCATTTTTCGACTTTATTACAACTGCATAGAGTCGAAAAGATAGACCATATTGTTTTGCTTTCTATTTAATGTTTTCAGGAATGTACTCCCTTATTTTCTTCCTCGGAATTTTCAAAACTTATACACGCTTACAATGAATGAACAACTATGGGATTTAAACTACTTGATTGAAACCTCCCCAATGGTGATCATATTTATATCTTTTATTATTTTAGATAAAACTTCTGTTCGTCTGCGCAAAAGTGGTAATCTGGAGCATAAGAACCCCACAGGTGTGGTGGTCTGCCTTTTCTAACTTAAGTTTATCTTTGATGCCATAAAGTTTAACCCCCTCATTCATAAAAGTTTCTTAACTTTGCAAGCCGATAGCATCATTTTGTCTATTTCCCTCTCATAGAAATATTGATAAGGTGGAAAGGGACAAATTATACTCGCTTGATAAATTAGGAGACCTTTATGAGGATATTGAGACATTTACGGGGCCAAGTAAAATATCAAAGAATTTTATTTAGTTGATCGAGAAAGAAAAAAAAACCTCAATGAAAGCAGCTATTAACATCTGCAAGAATCATATATTCTTTTCTTAAAAGTATGTTTTAAATTGCCCAATAACAGCGCTCGAGGACTCCCAAGCGGTGAATATGGAAAAGAAAAGGCTCTCGCGGCAAAGGAAATTCAAATTGTGCAAGTGCAAGAGCATTGTTCCGAGTGCAAGTAAGTTTCCCAGCAAAGAACTTAATCGTGTCACGGCGTTGCTGCAGATTGTGGGACTTTTAACGAATTCGCGTTGATAGGTAAGGAATTACCCCTTTATTCATAAACGCCTTCTAACTAGAGTTTGTCCCTTTCGGTCTTACACATATGGATGAGATTGAAAGGAACAAACAATACTTAGTGGTTTGCTAAGTTAGGAGATGTTTATGAATAAGGGAGTTAGTAATCTGAATGCCTAGCCAAGATGACATTATGCAATCACATACAATAAGCGATAAGTAGAGAATAAATATATAATAACAGTTTAATTTTCATTTAAGCATTTAAGGTGATTTATTTTAGTTTATTTAGTTCTAAAGATTATGGCATTAAAACATTTATAAATTATGCTGTTCATTTAAGTAATTACTATGATAAATTTTTATTGTGGAAACAAGTATACATTATTTTATTAAAATGACAGATTCTAACCAAAAATCACGTAATCATATTGTATGGAAACAGTTACCTACGTGTCTTTTCGTTCGCTTCATACATTTATCGCTTTTCGCTTATCGTATGCGATATAAGTAGCGGAATGGCATCTTGTCTAAGCCTGTAAAAAACTACAATGAAATATTATACCTACTCTGTCTAACTACGTCCGTCAGTAAAAAAAGACGGCAATTTAATTTTTTCTATGGACAGCCAACTCTTTGCGGCTACATGAAGCTGCCTTTTCCTATAATATGTATAGCCAGACTATATTAGTTAGTCTGTGATTTCTAAGAATGAACTTTTTATATATTAATCCTTGTTAATATGAGGGTACGACCATTTTTTCGACAGCCTTAACGTCATAGTATAATAAAGTTCATTCTTAGAAATCTCAGACTATAACTACGGACGTTGTTACAGAGTATAATTACATTTTGTAATTAAAATTACAAATTCTGAAATTTATAAGTCTTCTATTGAAAAAAGTGGGCGAACATATTGTGGACCACTGAAAGTTCATTATTCTGGACTGGAAGACTCCACACTGCATTCCAATTACATTTTGGAGACATCATCTCTCACAATAATGTTGGTAAAAGTATATGAAGGTATATATAAGATATTTACAGTTCTTAAAAACTACCCATTTTTGGCTGTCATATAAAAAAATGTTCAAGCAAGATTTAAGTTAACCGTCAACATAACACAATTCGAGGAATTTTCAGTATTTACAAAACAACGTTTGAGATAGTTTGAATGTCGCAAAATTGAAGTAGCAATCACAGTTAAGCTGTTTGCTAAGTGGATAAAATTCTAGCTAATTCCTCCAAGCTCCTCTGAAACAGTTATAAGTAATGAAATTCGCGAGTTTCCGCCATTGTCACTTGCTTTAACTCAAAACTAGATCAGAGGCTCGTCTCTGGCATTCTCAGCATTCCGGTGCCTTTGAAGTAGACTAAGTTGGTGTTAAAATAATACTTTAATGAAAAGTACTTTGCTAACAGTATTCCTTCTATTCACTTCATCAGTAATATTTATTTGGGTCCTTACCTATGAAATTGGCGTTTTTGATCATAGAAGTCCCTAATTTTATTATCTAAAGAGTAACTTCGTTTTTTAGGGTTCCGGAGCCAAAATGGCAAAAACCCTTATAGATTCGTCATGTCCGTCTGTCCGTCTGTCACAGCCGATTATGCTACAGTAACAAAATTTGGTAAGTATATGTGTTGTATGAACCGCTACAGGATTATGATACTAAATTGTAAAAAAACCATTGGAGTGGGGGCCCTCCATACATGTAACTGAGGGATAGACAATTTTTTTTAGTTGTAGGTATATAAGCGTGTGGGGTATTAATAGAAAGGTCTTTGAAAATGATATGAAGGTTTATAAATCCCATTTTTATTTAAGCTAATCGTTTTCGAGATATCAGCTCTCAAAGTCTGAAAAATGTGTCCCCCCCCTCTATTTTTATAATATAATAATTTATACTATATAATAGAGATATACAAAACACGCCTTAGAAGAGTTAGAAGTGTTTAATATTACTGGTAAAATTCCGTTTATTTTGATTTTGACATGAAACAATTATACACAAAAAACATTGTATGAAAAATGACTATTCACGAAATACTCCATATAAAACGCCAATCTCATAGATAATCACCTAATATTATAGGTTGAATTATAGCGATACTTGACGCAGTTTAAAAGCAATGAGGTATCTTTGATGCGTTGCTGTATATTTTGCCGCGTCAGCTTATCTACTTAGGTACTCATAATTTTGGGGGCGCGACCAAAATTTTATATTAATAATAGTAACATCAAAAAGCTTTTCATGTCTGCTATAGTTGTAAACGTCAATGACCTTTTGAATGCTAAGAACAACTATAATAGGCGTCGTGTACCTGCCGTGCCTACCACACCACTATCAATACCTACCTATTATCAAACCGGAATCAGAAGGGGATTCGAATGTACTGTTGACACAACAAATGACACAACATTTACCAAGAAAAGAGTTGTTTATAGATGTAGTGAGTAATTAATTAATCTATTGTTTGTAAGTCTCTGCACTTAAACTATGAATACCTATTTGAATATAACCATGAATATATCCTAGTTTGCCTTTTACACAGTTGCGTCAACAGTACTTTCGAATCCCTTTCTCATCGCGGTTTGATAATAACTATTTAGTTGCCAGGGTGCTTAGACAAGTTGCCAATCGCTAACGCTTAGTTGTCAATCGTAAACGAAAGGCAGCCAACTTTACTGTCTTCGTCGCACTAATCTGAAAGAGTGACAGAGAGGGAAAACTACGATACGCTACCACAGAATATACATATATGCTACTAAGCGTTAACGATTGGCAACTTGGCTAAGCATCCTGGGCGGATGGTGTCAAACCAATAAAATCGTCCTGCTGTCAGATAAAGTTAATTAAAATACATATATCGCTTGGCATGTCTAAGAACTGGTCAGTGGACGTGGAAACTATTAGAAACAAAATCCCGACAGACCATATTATTTTTATAGTATATATAGACCTATTCCCGACAGACCATAGAACGTTCGTTACTCGGCATTTTCGTGAGAAATCATTGTTTATTTCCTTGTTTCCTTAGCTACTAGAAAACTCATTTTTCTATCACGTGTAGGCCACATTTATAATATGTGAATGGGAAATATAAAGAAAAAAGTTATACACAATAAATATATTATAAGATTAATTTAATAATTATTAAGTACTTAGATAATGCCAGAACGATATGACCATAATATTTGCTTACAGCGAATTTCTGCGTACTAATGTAATCCTGCCTATGTGTGATAGGATAGGGAATATATTGTCGCATTGTACGGGCAAAGGCAACGTAACTCGACCACCGCAGGTAGCCCTCAGTCGCCCGACGCGTGTGAAAGTTCGGAAGGTGAGAATAGAGGTCCAGAGGGAAGTATCGGGTGTCAACGGAATCTGGTCGGGTAATGTGTGACCACATTAGGAAACAGGACACGTCTCCCGCGTGACTCCACGCACGTGCGTTGCCTATACGATCTAACTCCGTATCTACTGAAATCCCATGCCCAATTTATTCTATTTATTTAAAGGCTTTCCGTATTTTACACTTAATCTTGCGTCTAATATTTACACACGTGGTGAATTTTTCGGATCTGCTTTCTGACGACGAAGCAGGTTGATGTTTTATGGTATACTCATTATTTCATTATTCATTATACTCATTTCACGCAGTGCAGATGGTCGATAGTGTCGAAAAGTGCTCGAGTGGAGACCACGGTTAGGCAAACGCAGCGTAGGACGTCCACCCACAAGATGGACAGACGACCTTATGAAGGTCGCCGGGACACGCTGGATGCAGGTCGCATCTAACCGGTACATGTGGAGGTCCAGAGGGGAGGCCTATGTTCAGCAGTGGACGCCTTATGACTGAGATGATGATGATGATGATACTCATTATGTTGAATTAATACATAATATTTTCGGTATTTATAGATTTCGGTAAATAATTAAATAAATAATCGAGAAATTAAAGGTATGGTTTTTTTATATTAAATTCTTTCGTGTCACAAAATAATGATAGGCAAGTTTATGTTTAATGTAGGTACCTAAAGAACTAAAGCCGACACCTATAAATTACATTAAAATTGATGTGATAATTATTAATTTCATATCTCATTGAGTCGTTAGCTATTCTAAATTTCATTACATCTAATAGCGTAACTGACAAACTAAGCTGAAAGCGTAAATCAAAAACTAGCAAGTATCAGCGACATTAATCTAATTAGTAGGTAATAAAGACTCGCACATAAATTGTCTACGTTTATTGTGTTTGTGTCCCTTACAAGAGGCTATTCCGTCCTACGTATACTCAGCATTGTGGACGGCAGACGGCAGTCCTGTCCCGCAATCACAACGTAATGATGCCCGGCGACCTCGAGGTCGGATCAGACAAGTCTTACCATGAGTTTGCAACGTAAATATAACTATTGTTAGCTGCAGTGTTATTCACTAAGGAAACCACCTTGCTGTCAGCGCTGTGACAGCGCTGCGGCAGCGTCGAGCCTAAAAATGGTATTCACTAATGTACTTTAAACAACACTAGTGCTCGGCGACGAATGCGGCGTGAGCTGGAACTACACTGCGTCGAGATTTTGACGTTTAATGTACGAACTTCGTATTCTCTAACGAAAAACAGCGACGAACTCGCCCACAAGCTCGCTCACAGCCTCGATTCCTAATGTTAAATAAAACAGCTACTAGCATTTTAGACAAGGATGTCTAGACGTCGAGCTCGTTGACGAACGCAGCGTCGAATGTGTGAATAAGAGAATAGCATAGCTGTATCCAAACACTTGACGCCGCCGACGCTACCTCGCCGCGGACCCCAGCTTCGGGCAGAGAAAACTTAGCCCCTGCCTATTTGGCAATCAGGCGTGCGCTCGATAACATCCTATGTAGATTCCTAGATTTGTGCTCTCATGTTATAATTCTTAATTTTCACAAAATTGTTCTTGATTTGACTTGATTGATTTTCAAATTGACTTAGTTTTTCCTAAAGAACTAAAACTACAACATCCACGCCAAAATAAAACAAAATAAAATAAATAAACTAAGTTCTCGTGTATATTAACCCCGCTCTACTGTAAATCTTACATTGGTTGGATTAATTAATGTGATGCATCTCGAATATGGAACTCTGGATTCACAAAAAATAAGCCTATGGCCTCCTATTAACGCCATCAGCCCGGCAGCTTCCGGCGTCACGTAGTATTTTGTGTGATGCATTACAATAATGTACTGTTCTGTAGCCGTACCATGACTTTGTAAGTATCGGTAACGCTCAATTTTACTCGATACGTAAAGCATTCTATATAACTCGCACCGATTTATTGGGGCGAGCACGATCTATCTTTCTCACATCATCATACGTCGGCGATGGAGACGCGTGTTTTTAAAATCATTAAATAAAATCTGGACAACCAGTTTGTCAGTAAAAAAAAAACAGGCCAAGTGCGAGTCGGACTCGCGCGCGAAGGGTTCCGTACCATTATCAATTTATTATTTAAAAAAATACAGTTAAATCAACCTACATACCTCAAAAACTAAGGAGATTATTTAATCAAACCAAAAATCGTTGATAGAGTTTATTAATTTGCATAACATATATTTTTTTTAGAATTTTATATCGCGTAGTTTAAAAAATAGAGGGGGGGGGGGGACACATTTTTCAGACTTTGAGAGCTGATATCTTGAAAACGATTTACTTAAATAAAAATGAGATTTATAAACCTTCATATCATTTTCAAAGATCTTTCTATTAATACCCCACACGCTTATATACAACTAAAAAAATTTTTCTATCCCTCAGTTACATGTATGGAGGGCCCCCACCCCAATGGTTTTTTTTTTACAATTTAGTATCATAATCCTATAGTGGTTCATACAACACATATCCTTACCAAATTTCGTTACTGTAGCATTTATAGTTTCCGAGTAAATCGGCTGTGACAGACGGACATGACGAATCTATAAGGGTTCCGTTTTTGCCATTTTGGCTACGGAACCCTAAAAAGACAGTAAATTTTAAAAAAAGTACGAAGAGTTGTCTTCCCATAGAAAATTAGAATTTTCTACTAACTAGGTGGTTGCCCAGAGAATAAAAAAGAAATGACACTAGAAGTGGCCGGCTTTGTGGTGTAAATATTTAGGATTTTATCTATTCTGCGTTTAGGTTCAGTTAAGAAATACTTTAAGACATTATTTGGAAGAACTTCAATAAAAGGTAACGAATTAAAAATGATGAATTTCTCAACGTAAATATATCTTTTCTAATTTGATTTTACGCAATACGACATTTTTTCGTCTAATAAACAGGCTATTATTTATATAACCTTAGATCGATCTTTTTCACAATCGCGTGTATAACGTGTTGCAATGAATCCAATGAGCAAAATAAGAATAAAATCTGAATATTATTCTTAGTTTCGCAATGTAGGACGTCCACCTACAAGATGGTCAGACGACCTTATGAAGATCGCCGGGAGACATTGCATGCAGGTCTACTGCCGCGAAAAACGAAATTCGTAAATTTCGGGGATTTGTCTCTCTCACTCTAATGACGCCTTCGTTTGAGTGACAGAGAAAAATCCTCGAAATTTACGAATTTAGTTTTTCGCGGTAAGGCCGCAGATCGCTTCCAAACGGTGTAGATAAATGTAAAAACGAAAGGAGATGCCTAATGATGGGGATGACGATGATTTTTAGAGCTCATGGACTATGCCTCCTTTGCCTTTTCGAACTTATAAGTTGTGACTTTGTGAACTTATAAGTTTTTTTGTTTGTGAGTTTTGAACTTTTCAAACTTATAAGTTATCACAACAACGAAGTTCTAAAGGGTCATCATGATGTCAAGTTGTACTGGAAGCGAACTCAAAGAAAATGTTTTCTGGGTGAGGTAACTGAAAAGGCCCTTAATCCAAATTAACCGCTTTGATCGGACAGATTAACCACGCTCGGGTTTCTAAGACACATTAAGGTAATTAAGGAAAAGACTAGAATTCCAAGTGCTCGCTAACATGCTTTTTGTTACAATTATTCTGTAAAAGCCAGGTTGGGGTCGATTAGTAAGAGGTCGATGACTGTATTCTTGTACCTACCATGTTCAGGGTTGCCAGATGTCCAGCTTTTTACAGTCCTGTCTGGCCAGATTTATAGGTGCCGGATCTGTCTAGATTTTATCCGTATATTGAGTTTTACGTAAGGGGTAGCATACAAGATATAAAAGAAAATTTACTAAAAACAGCACTGTCGCATGTATCATATATGTTGTAAATATATTGTCACATTTATAGTATTTTATGCAACCCTTGTTTAAGAGAGGTCAAAAAAGGTGAGTGGCGTGGGTAACAATTTGAGGCGAAGCCGAAAATTGCTATTAAAGACGCCACGAGCATTTTTTGACTCAATTAAACAATGTTGCATACAATACTTTTTCTACGACCACACACTTATTTTCAAATAAAATTGTTGAGAATTATTCTTAGTCAAACACAATTTTATTAATCATCAAGATCGGGCGGGAGACGTCAAAATTAAAGAAGAAAGCTCCTCTATGATTTACTGTTCATCAGCAGACTCCGGAATTCTGGTAGCATTTTTGAGCTGTCATAGGGACTTCTCGTTTATCGACTACCGATTATACATAAGTATATCGATAAATTCAGAATACAATGTTAAATAATTATGATTACAAATAGAAGTAACCGCAGCCGGTCTTATCGCTAATGAGCGATCTCTTTTAGACAACCTTGGATACCAACTTTTTGGAAATTATAAATAGAAATTAAAATACATATTTTATTAATCCTTATTAATATTTGTGGATTTCTTATGGCTATTAAACATTTTTCGGAAGAAATTGCTACGAGAATTGCTATTGAGCCTTATGATATCATGTTGCAAATCTCTATTTAACATTTTCAGCCACTCAAAAGTTATCTAAACGAGATCGCTCACGAGCGATAAGACCGCCTATTGTTAACTTTTACTTGTAATCATAATTATTTTACACTGTATTCTGTATTTATCGATATACATATGTATAATTAATCGGTAGTCGATAAACGAGAAGTCCCTATGACAGCTCAAACATGCTACCAGAGTTAGTTAGTTAGTTTTACTGGGCTTTTTCCGCAACTCGACAACCATTGTGCCTTTTTTGCGTGATAGCGAGGTAGCCCTATTCCAACCATCCAAGCTCCTCCACGAAACTCAGTGTATGTTTCAGGTTGCTAAATGCCTCCTTTAGTGTCTGTGGAGTCCCCAAGTGCCTACTCCTGTATACCTCTACCTGTTTACAATCTAGAAGAATATGTTATGCTGTTTCCTCCTCTTCCATGCAGGCCCTGCACATAGGACTATCTGTTTTGCCCATATTGTGCAGGTGTTTGTTTAAAGTGTTGTGTCCGGTGATCAATCCTACTATTTTCCTCAGTTTGTGCCTGGGTGTTCGTAGTAGGGTTTTCGTGATTTTACAGTTTAACTCAGGTAGTACTTCTTTGGTTTGTCTGCAGGAGACCAGGTCGTTCCAACATTTATTGTGGAGATGTCGATGATATAGACCCAGTTGGTTTCGTATGTATGATAATGGTAGTGGTATGATGGGTTCCGGTCCGTACGTCGGTGTCTCTGACCCTTTTCTCGCCAGTTCATCCGCCGCATCATTTCCTCTTGAGCCACTGTGTCCTTTTATCCATTGTATAGTCACTTTGTTCCCTTCCTTGCTTTCCTCCATGAGGCAGCTGTGACATTCTAATATAAGTTCTGAGGTGAATTTGTTACTTTGTAGCGCTTGCAGCACTGATTTACTGTCTGACAGTATTAGTATATTTTCATTTTTGGTTTTTCGTCTCCTCAGTGCCTTGCAGGCTTCTATTATTCCCACACATTTCGTCTGGAAAACTGTGCTATGTTCTCCTAGAGGTTTCGAAATGTGCATGTTAAGGTCTTCTGAGAAGACTCCACATCCGGTACCTTCATTTGCTTTTGAGCCATCTGTAAATATTCTAAGGTGTGTTTGATTTAGTCCTTCCTTCTGATCTTCTGTTAGCGATATGGCATAATCTTTCCAGAAGATCATCGTCTTTGGTATTTTGTCAATAGGTGCTTCTAGTATTGGCATGCTAGAGATCATCTTGTCATAGATCTTTTTGTGTGCCGAGCTGAGGTTTGACCACAAATTTTGGTTTTTAAGCCGAAGCGCTGTGGCGGCCGCTTCTTTCTGTATGTGCATGTGCAGCGGTAGCAATCCTAGCATTATTTCCAGTGCTGTAGTCGGAGTGGTTCTCATGCAGCCTGTGGTTGCCACACATGCTAGTCTTTGTATCTTACTTAGTTTATTTATTGTAGTGGTTTGCTGTGTGCGAGGCCACCACACAACCGAGCCATAGCTGATCATCGGCATTATGACCATTTTGTACAGCCACAGTATTATGTGGGGTGCTAGGCCCCATCTCTTGCCCACCATCCTTCGGCATTGCCAAAAGGTTACTGTAGCTCTGTTCAGTTTATTGTCCAAGTGTTTGCCCCAGTTGAGTTTGTCATCTAGGGCTATTCCTAGGTATTTAACTTCCTTTGAAAGCGTTAGTTTCGTTCCGAAGAGAGTTGGCATTTCATAGCTACCCAACTTTCTTCTGTGTGTGAAGAGCATTGCATCTGTCTTCTTTGGGTTTACCGATAGGTCATTCTCCATGCACCATTTCTCCACTATCCTTAGTGCGGATTGTGTTAGGTCACATAGTGTGCTTATTATCAAGCCGCTTACTAATATCACCAGGTCATCGGCGTATGCTATGGTCATAAAATGTTTGTTGTTTAGTTCCATTACTAGATCGTTCACTACCAGGTTCCAGAGTAGTGGTGATAGTACTCCTCCCTGGGGGCATCCTCTCATAACGAGTGCCTGGTGTTCTCTGTTGTCAGATAGTATTACTACTCTCTGTTTGAGTTTCTGTTTTACTCATTCTGTTATAAGGTGGTCTGTTCCGTATCTTTGTAGCGCTAACTGAATGCTGCTAAAGTTGGTTTTGTCAAAGGCCCCTTCTATATCGATAAAGGTGCCGAGGCAGGAGTTTTTCCTCTCCAGTGCGTTTTCTATATTGCTCACTACAGCATGAAGGGCTGAGTCTGTTGATTTGCCTTGACTGTAGGCGTGTTGGTTTTGATGTATAGTTATGTTCTTAAGAGCCGTATCCTTCAGTTCTCTGTCGCACAATCTTTCTAGAGTTTTTAGTAAGAAGGATGTGAGGCTTATTGGCCGGAATGACTTGGGGTCCGAATAGTCAGTCTTGCCGGGTTTTGGTAGGCAGATTACTTTTACTTCCCTCCATTTGTGTGGTATGTATCTAAATGCTATGCAACTGCAGAGTATATTTGATACGTGTTCCATTAGTTTTAGGCCTCCCCATTTTAGTAGTGCTGGGAAGATTCCGTCTGTGCCTGGTGACTTATAGCTTTCAAAACTATTCACAGCCCATATTGTTTTGTTTAGTTCTGTTATGCGTTCCACTGTCTCCCACTCAGTCTCAGTCGGGTAGTATTCCGTTGTTTGTTCGTCTTGGTTTTGTTTGTTTACTACTCTACATCCCGGGAAGTGTGTTTCCACCATTAGCCTTTCCGTTTCAGCTGGAGTGGTGGTAGTGGTGTTGTCCAGTCTCCGCAGGGTGCCTAGTAGCTGTTTCGGTTGATCTGCGAGGATCTTCCTTGTTCTGTTTGCTTGCGTTGCCGTGGATATGTCGTCACAGAATTTCCGCCATGAGAGGGATTTTCTGTATCTTAGTCTTTTTTTGAAGTCTGATTTGACCGTCTTGTAAGCGTCCCAATCAACGTCAGAACTTGTGTTCATTACACACATGCTACCAGAATTCCGGACTCTGTTCATCAGAAATGACATTTAAAATTAGGTTGGCAGCCATGTATTTCATCAAGTCTTGTATACACGAGGTGTCTTAAAATGCAAAAAACGCACTGCGTGTAAACCGGAATGCGTTTATAGGGAATAGACAAAATAGATTTATCTTGACATCTGTAAGGTAGGGGCTTAAAGGTCTGATCACGACCATGTAAATGACGAATAAAAGTACGGGAGTAGAAAAAATGATTTATCGTGTAGCTTGTGTCTTATATACGTTTGTTTTTATATAATTACTATGACTTAAAACGGGATATTTACCATGTAAATATGAAGGGAGTGACAGATAAAGTCGCCAATATATTACGAAAGTTCTCTGTAAAAACCATCTTCACCACTCATAGAAAACTGTATCAATATTTACGCACGCGTAAGAACAGTTTTCAAAATTCACTGCAAATTGTAAGCAAAGTATGTACACTATCTACATAGACGTTATGTAGATAGTGTAGATACTTTGCTTACAATTTGTCAAGACACCCAAACATATCGGATCGTTTAAAAGAAGCTTGTAAATACCCCATTGATGAATTAAACAAGCACCAATTAGCTTAAATAAGCTTAATTGCTTAGTTACTGCGTTTAATAAACACTTCTAGCTGCCCAGTCTAAGTCATTAGTCGTTACACTCGTTACAACTGAACTAAAGCAACCTTCGCGGGCAGATGTTTTTGTACAAATTGAATTACTTAATCGTTAACTAAGTTTTGTACGAAAAGGAAATATTTAAGTGATTTAAAAGTGGCGTCTTGGTAGGGTTACCACATCCGGTCTTCATCTAACCAATATGCTAACTAATAATATGCGTAGGGTTCCGCAATTAACAAGAAACCCTTCGTCATGTCTGACTGTCCGTCCGTTTAGGGTCTTTCAAGTAGTTACCGGTAGTATTATCACTCTGAGCCTCATATTTGAATTTAATTTTCATAGAAAATATAATAATCAATATAATAATTCGCCGTGAGGTGTATATTTATAACAAGTGAATACAGATGTTTGTAGAGAAGTGTTTTAATATTTTTTTCTATAGGTATCTGGAAATTTAATGACTCACGGAGATATAGAAAAATTATGTTTTATTAAGTTGTCTTTAGTATTACACATTCACATTTCACATCGCTTGGATTTTCTTATACAATGTAGTAAAACACCTTACCGTTTTATTTTTTGAGTAAGAAATAAAAAAACGTCGAAAGAGTATAATAAATATGAAACTTTTCGAGTCTATTATTATTTACAAATTTTGCATAAACTGCTGTGTGATGCAACCCTATTTCCAAGCCACTTCAGAAAATGCTTAAATGGCACCTGCATACTTAAGTTTTATAAGAAAACTTCGCCTGTCGAACTACCGCCGCTAGGAGATTATACTAGATGTCAGTTGTTTATTCCTATTTGTTTTGTTTTGATTTACGAACACTGCTTCCTATTCGCTATTTATTGCAGATGAAAGGCTTTGTAATAAAAATGTCTGCACCGTGGCGGAATGAACGTAATTTGTTTTAGTAACAGGGATTTATGGAAAGGTATTTTTGTTGAATGTGCGTCTCATTGTTTATTAAAAAAAAGTTTTTACAAAAATAAAAACGTTTTCATAAAAACATTTTTTTTTGTAGAAAAAATAATAATAGTAAAAACGAATGCTGATAATTTGTTAAACAAACTTTATATAAAGAAAGATAAATTACAATAGCAAAACGGTTATTCATTTATAATTGCTAACAATGGTTTAGCAGTTAGTCAAAGCGTTAATTTAACACATACGATCAATTCCCAAAAAAATGAAATTAAAAGTATTACATAGTATAATATTCTATTACACTAACCAGTTATATGACTGTTAGTTTCGATTTCATAATTGAAAACACGTTATTATAATCATATTAAGTAATATGAAGAAAACAGGTTAATTTAGCGAGTATTAAAAGTTCCCTATTCTATCCCCTTTTCGGTTATTATGTAAAATGTAATAAAGCAGGTTGATGGAATGATTGATTATTGTTTTCTGAATAAACAGTCGTCACGATCTTACTCACATCAAATGTGCGCCGTGGAGTATCGCTCAAGCTCTGCAAGAAAATAAATTATGTAGCAAATTCATTACCGAAGGAAAACACAAGGAGATTGATGAAAAAACAAATATCTATTGGGACGTATAACACAAATTAGGTACATACAATTGGTAATAATAAAATGCTTTGGGATAAACAAGTGTTTGCCGGGAACATATTTATACAGCCAAGGCCACAAATATATATAAATTATTGGACCTTATGATCGAAACATAAGTAAAAAAGAGTGGTGTAGGTACAATAGGTAAATATTTATGCCGTTATATGTACGGTTTCCACACTAACGATGTCAATGATTTAGCTTCGTATTATGACGGAGAAGACCGTCTGACTGAAATGCGTAGTTTGGACTGGACAGTAAATAAAAAACATAATGAAATAAATATCTATCACAGGACAATTTTACACAAAACGACTAAATTAAGTTGCACGGTAAGCTCAATAAGACGACATAAATAATAGATAGAGAGGTGTATAGTTACCTACTTAAATTCGTAGAAAATAACCTCGACTAAGGATCAAATATTTTGTGACAAATACAAATTCACCCCGACGTAAGTACCACGTAGGCCCTCCTACATCGTAGATAGTATAATCATACATCAGGGTTGTTATACCTTGGATACTTTTATCTTTTTTTTCAGCAACCTATCACGTAAAAATAAGGAACCGAATCAGTTAATTTCGTATTGTATTAGTTTAATTTTTTAATAAAACTGTCTGAGGTAGAACAGGTTCCCCTACTAAATTCTTGAATTAACCTTTTGCAATCCTGCATGGCCATGTGGTGACGGCAGTAAGAATACATTTGTCACCACCCCAACTCCTCCTGCGAGTGTCGTAAGAGTCTACTAAGGGATTGAAGTGTCACTGACCATTATTTTATAAAAGATTGATAATGGGCAGCAGCGTCATCATAGTGGACACATTACTGCGATCGCCAATCCGCTTGCCCAGCGGGGCGATTATGGGCATTTACCTCCAAATGCGTCTATACGTATAGTTAATAGGAGAGGCCTGCGTCCAGCAGTGGACTAACAGGCTGATGATGATGATGATGAACCCTGCATATTTTGGTGTAGGTACACTTTGTTTATAAGCACCTTGTTGCATGCATAACAATTTACAACTAATTATTACTTACAAAATATTTAATCTCTTTTGAAAATACACTCCTTAAATATATTCACAGTTTCCATATCCCTCATCTGTGAATACCTAATGCTGATAACCTTTTTGCACATTAATATTTTCAGATATGCAGCTGAAACGTTTGTTATGTAAATTGGCTGAAATAAATGTGGGGACACGGACATTTAAAATTTAAAGCAGTATGCGATCGGAGCTCGCTAAGTAATTAGCTTTTCCTAATCCGCTGGGAATCGAACCTGTAGCCGTACCATGAGTTGGAAAGTAAAGGATACGTTTATTGATTTATTTATTTTATTTATTCTATCACGCTCGCACTGACATAATTATTGGAACAAGCGCGATCTTCCAACAAGCTCTATCTTCGGGGCTACCACGATGATCGTTCTACTAATATACAATTCAGTTTAGGTCCTTAGGTTACGTAGAAAAACTGTCAAAAACTGCCAAGCCGAACCTATACTAAATCGCATTTGAGAGACCATTGGTTTCCCCTGGGTTTAGTTCGCTAACTCAAACGTTTTCCTAAAATGATATTATTATTAAGCTAGATTGATTGTTGGCTTCCAAAACCAAAAATCCCGCAAACAAAGGACATTCCATGAAATTCGTTAGATCCGATCCTGCAATGCAATGTGCGTATAAATATAGTGTATCATTCATTGCTCATTTAAATAATAAAACGACAAAGTGGGACGTTTTTACTAAAACACTATCAAATGTAATATAGGTACCACGCTACAGTTCTTTTTTTTCGGGACGACATGTCGTACATAAGTAAACTGTACCTCTATCTATGCCAGACACAATATGGACATCTGAGAATAACAGTAGGTACACCTATTATTTTATGACTACTTACTATTGAGTAATAAATATTCATTCATATTATTTTGTTTTTTAACCTATGTCAGTTAAATCCTGCATTTGCAATTTAAAATTTAAAGCCGTGTGCGGAGCGCGCTCTAAGTAATTAGCTTTCCTAATCCATCGGGAATAGAACTAGCAGCAATTACTATTCACGGTGATTCGATTAATGAAGATGTGTTCTGGCACGTCACCAATGTCCGACTTTTTACAAGCATGCAGCAAAGGAATCCGACGGTAAGTTTGAGGTTAGAAAATTATCAATTACGCTATTTACTACATTTCGATGGTTATTAAAGGAATGTAAATCAGGATCAGGCTTTAATATTTGTTTGGAAGATGTGATTTTTTTCGATATTATATCTATAAGTGCATGCTTAGAATCTCGTGGACTGCAAACCGTATCAACGTTTCGATTCTGAAAGAGTTAAAAATCAAGGAGAGATTATAGTCGGCTGTTCTGCGAATCTTCCAATTCTTTAGACACATAACCCGTAACGAGAACTCCATGGAACGTTTGGTGGCAAGGAAAAGTCGAGGGCAAAAGATCTCATGGCCGCTCCCCAACGCGATGGACGGACCTCATTAAGTCCACCACAGAAAATACCATCAACGACTGCTCACGCTCAGAGAGCCACATGGCGACGGATCACGAAAGCTGCTGTGGTGCAAAAATCGACCTTGACATGATCACGACCACGCACATGTCATGTCAAGAGTGCACGACTAAGAAGAAGAATCTATAAGCACAACGTGTGTATTAATAAAGGCGCCTTTTCGACTGAGCTATGATTATGTGGATGCGCTTGATATACCTACTAATCACATCAGCCTTTTGTAGTGCATCGCATGTGTAATAATAACATTAATATCTTATTTTCATCATAAACGTGTCCTAACTTAGCAAGCCGCTAAGTATCGTTTGCCCCTTTCGGTCTTACTTATTATCCATTTGTATAAGACCGAAACCGCTTGCTAAGTCAGGTTTATGAATAAGGGGGTTAACCAGGTAGCCTGATGCTTTGGCTAGGATTAAATAAATACCTACTGAGCATATATATTATTTTCTATTGTAATAACTGTCACAAACTACCGAACCTAAACTAAATCGCATTTAAGACGTCATGTGCTAATACTATGCCCATCGCAGTTATCTGATAGAAAATATAGAAATCCTATGCCAGTGACACGCATGTAGGACCGAAAAGACTGTACTCCTATGCCGGCGACACAACACTTGTGTCAAAAACGTTCATATTTCTATGCATAGGAGTAATTAAGAACTTGATTTACGCAAACGACATAAGAATAATATTACTTTGATCATGTAGTCATTGGCATAGGAGTCAGATTTTGTTGAACGCAGACGCTGCGTCACCGGCGCCGAACGTGTGGTACATAGTTATGTAGATAGGTACCCATTTACATAGACATAAATCATAAACATTGGCTTACCCGTGATATCCTCAAAGGCTGGTTCTGATCAACGCCCCCATGCATACGAAAGCCCCACGGCGCCCCGCCGGTCAGTTCGACCTCACGCGCCGTCATCTTCTCACACCATTGCTTCACTCCCAAAGAACTTTGTTTTCACTGCTGAAGAAAACTTTCCTTGTGCAGCATGTGCATTTTGCCACTCAGTAACAATTCGTGATATCAGATTCCATGATCGTTTTGAATCTGTAACAAAACAAACCAATCATTACGAAATGCAACGAATTAATCAACTCTATTACTTAGGGTAGTTTACTAGGACATGATTACCGACAATGGCGACAATATTATGAGCATTTTAGTCAGGTTTGCAACGCTTCATCATCGTCATCATCAGCCTCTCCTATTAACTATGCGTATAGACGCATTAGGAGGTAAATGCCCATAATCACCACGCTGGGCAAGCGGATTGGCGATCGCAGTAATGTGTCTCCTAAGATGACGCTGCTGCCCGACATCAATCTTTTATCAAATAATGGTTAGTGGTTGTAACGCTTAAATTCCTAAATATATAGTATGGAAAGGGACGATGTTCCTTCCCGCTACCGACCGAGTCTACCAACCGTTACGGTGAACTTTCAGTATGGGACCAACTTCGAAATATTAAAAAAAAAATTAACCCCTCATACAAAGTGAGTGATTAGTTAGAGTTCAATAGTATGGAAAAGTCAATTTTCCATGTACGCTTTCGATGTTGGTCCCATACTGAAAGTTCATCGTAATGGTTGGTAGACTCGGTCGGTAGCGGGAAGGAACGTCGTCCCTTTCCACGCTGTATGATACTTCATTGTCTTGACAAAGCGGACTGCAATTTGAAGGTTTATGTAGGTTGATTTACACCAAACGAGCGAATGCTCATTCTATCCCCCACTCGACGAAATCGACAAATTTTGACGAATTACGTGTTTTTTGTGGGCACAGAGCAACTCAGTTAGTTCGTTTTTAGGGTTCCGTACCTAAAGGGTAACAAGGGGAGTTTCTAAGGTTCCGCTGTCTATCTGTCTGTCTGACCGTCTGTCACAAGTCTGTACAGTCGACAACACAGCTGTCTATACACCCAAAGTATCAAATATATGTATACACGGCTTTAGTGTTCAGACAATAAAGTCCTGTATACTTATTTTTGGAACTTGGGGTGTATAGACAGCTTTGTTGTACACTGTACCTGGTGAACCCGGATAAACTCTCTTATGCATAAGCATCTGCATGCTGTAATTCTGTTAAAGACTCTGTAAACTTTTAGGTTAGAAAGTTGTTTACTAGATAAGACAACTAGGGATGAACCAGCTGTAATGTCGTAGATTATTTGGGTAATCCATTGACCAATAACATTGTTTTCATGCAGTCCTTCCTAAGCCTTTAATTCATGACTACCTATAAAAATAATTACTGTAACTAATTACCAATTTGAGAACCGAATGACTCAAGGTTCTTACTCATTCAGTTAAGTGCATGGGTGGCAAGAGTATATATAGTTTTATGGCAGTTGCTTTCTTGGATTCCTGCCTCATAAACGTCTGAAGTATACACTATAATTTTATGGCATGGGGCACTCACATCTTCAACCTGTCCGGTTGTAGGTACTTGAGTGCACGGGCATGCGATCCCGCCTTCCCTGAGCTGCTTTGGTCCACAATTGTCTCATCCGTGGCTTTAGTATCCCGTCCCTTCTACTCCTTTCCTAATTCTCCAAACGCAATCCCTTTATACGGTTCCCTCCCGTTAATCATACAAAGTCTAGTTCGGCGAGAAAGGCAACACGACGCAGATATGCAATTGTGATTTGGCAGACTCGGCGAATTAGCAAGGCAAGGAGGATGGCCTAGGGCGGCGGTGGAGGGCGTATAGTCACCGTCGGCCAGACTCAACATCCGACTCTTCCTTCAGTCGTAGCGGTTTCCGTTCCACTGATGTAAGGATGGGAAGGACGAGTGCGTGCGCCTGCGTCTGCGCGAACGTTTGCGCACCCTAATATATCCTGCGCATTTGACCGCTTCCGATAATTGGACTCCGATTACGTAAAAGGCCTGTGGCGATGGTTAGAAGTAGAGAGGTCTAGCTGGGTGCAAGCTAGACTTTGTCCGATATCTGCACATAGGCGGTCCCGGGGGCGTGAGTACACGCCGTGGTCGTCTTTGCGCTGCACGTTTGAGGTGACAGCGCGAAGTGGGCAGCACCCGGGACGACAAAGCAGCTCTGTTCAGGGAGGCACTGCTTTCCCCGCTCAGCCGGGGAGGGGGTTAGAAAAGGTACCCTAAAAAAATGCTCGCCTCAATTTTATAGGTGGCAGTAACCGCGGCTGCCATCGCATCATATTTAAATCGTGGTCGTCGTTACAATAAGAAACATAATAGGTCAACTATAATGACATTTGGTGCGTGGAATGTGAGAACGCTACTAGATCGAGATGGCAACATCTGCCCTGAGCGCAAGACCGCTATAGTGGCTCGGGAACTTCGTCGCTATGACGTGGATGTGGCTGCTCTCAGCGAAACACATCTTGCCGATGAAGGTGAGCTGGTAGAAGACGGTGGTGGATACACTTTCTTTTGGAAAGGTACTGCTGCCTCCGAACCTCGGCGTTCAGGGGTAGGATTTGCCATCAAGAATGCTCTAGTTAAGCGACTTGAAGAGTATCCGGTACATATTTCAGACCGCGTTACCACACTGCGCCTCCACCTGGACAAAGGCAACTACCTTAATGTCATCAGTGTCTATGCGCCTACGCTAGACAAATCTGATGACATTAAGGACAAATTCTATGAGGAAGTGACTCTTTGCCTAGATAGCATTAACGCCAGAGAGCAGGTCCTATTGCTGGGCGATTTCAATGCCAGAGTTGGTCGCGACTATGAGGCTTGGCCTGGAGTTCTGGGTAGACATGGCGTTGGCAACATGAACAGCAATGGTCAGTTGCTGCTTAGTCTTTGTGCTCAATACGGATTGGCAATAACGAACACTATGTTTAGGTTAGCCACCAAGCACAAGACAACATGGATGCACCCAAGATCCAAGCACTGGCATCTGATCGACTATGCTATCATAAGGCAGAGAGACTTTAGCGAAGTGCAAGTTACTCGCGTTATGCGTGGTGCGCATTGTTGGTCTGATCACCGACTTTGTATCACTAAGCTGCGGCTCCGCCAACGTCACCCTAGAAGATCTTCTATTAAAAAGCTTGCGGCTATAGACGTGGATAAGCTGAAAGATCTTGCAGTGAGGGAGGAATATGCTAGCGCCTTGTGTCAAACATTAGGACCATTTGATGAGCGGTGTGACGTTGACGCTGCGTGGAGAACTTTATCATCTCAAGTCATGATAACCGCTTCAACTGCATTGGGCAAAAAATGCCGCCGCAATGATGACTGGTTTGATGGGAATGATGAAGTTCTGCGGGTAGCACTCGACAAGCATCGGGACTTGCTGCGTCAACATAGAAGGCGGAAAGGCAGCGTTGCGGCAGTCAAAGCTAGTGACCATGATTTGCGTAGGCTGTCTCGACAACTTAAAGATAAGTGGTGGCGGGACAAAGCTTGTCTCATGCAATGGCTCAGTGACACAAACCAGCTTGGGGAATTTTACAGCGAGGTGCGTAAGTTGATTGGTACATCTTCCCATGCAAAGGTTCCATTGAAGTCTTTTGATGGTAGGAACCTCTTAACAAGCAAAGAGGATGTACTAAAGCGCTGGGCAGAACACTTCAATACTCTGCTTAATGTAGATCGTGCAGCTGATCTACAGAGTATCAGCTTAATGCCTCAACTTCCCTTTGTCATCGAGCTGGATGAGCCTCTATTGCGTGACGAAGTTGTTACTGCAATTAGGCAGCAACAAAACAACCGGGCGGCTGGCATTGACCTTATACCGGGAGAGCTGTTCAAGTATGGCGGGGGGGAGTTGCATTCGTTAGTGTGGAAACTCTTCGTTCAGATGTGGGAGCAGGAGCGTGTTCCAGACATTTTTAAAGTATCGCGCATAAGTGCTCTATACAAGAACAAGGGCGACCGATCTGACTGCAACTCTTACCGTGGTATTTCTCTACTCTCGGCCCCTGGGAAGGTCTTTGCCAGAATTCTATTAAACCGCCTAAAAGATTTGTCTGAAAGGATTCTGCCCGAAACCCAATTTGGCTTCCGACCTGACCGAGGCACATGCGAAGCGATCTTCTCCGTACGTCAACTTCAGGAGAAGAGCAGAGAGCAGGGTCGCCAACTGTACCTCTGTTTTGTTGACCTTGAGAAAGCTTTCGACAGTGTGCCTCGTGAAGCTCTTTGGGTAGTGCTGGGAAAGCTTGGATGCACGGAAAAGTTTGTAAGACTTCTCAGACTCCTGCATGACGACATGCAGTGTTGCGTCTCCGTGGACGGCGAACAGACTGACTTCTTCCCCGTTACCTGTGGGGTGAAGCAAGGTTGCGTATTAGCACCGACTCTGTTCGCTCTGTACTTTGCAGTGGCAGTTAGAGAGGTCTTACAAACAGTTTCCCAAGGAGTCCGCATCCGCTTCCGAACAGACGGCAGTCTTTTCAACCTGGCTAGACTTAAGGCCCATACAAAAGTCTCGTATGCATTGATCTCTGAGATTATGTATGCTGACGACTTGTGCTTCCTAGCAGAATCCGCAGACGGCCTGCAACAGCTGATGTCCGCTTTTCACCATGCCTGCTGTAAGTTCGGCCTAAAGATCAGTGTCACGAAGACAGAGGTGATGTCCCTGGATAATCACGGGCACGAGACACTGGTCATAAAGCTTGGTGACGACGTGCTGAAGCAGGTCGGAAAGTTTCGCTACCTGGGAAACACTGTAACAACTAAGTGTGACCTTGATGCTGAGATCAACAGCAGGCTTGGTGCTGCAGCTGCAGCATTTGGCAAGCTGTGTTCCAAGGTCTTCTGCTCACACGATCTTAAGTTGGCCACCAAGATATCGGTCTACATGGCAATTGTGCTGCCAAACCTCTTATATTCCTCCGAGACGTGGTGCGTGTATCGTCGCCACATACGCACTCTGGATCGTTTCCACCTCAAATGCCTCCGTGCCATCATGAAGATTAGATGGTCCGACAGAGTGCGTAATACCGATATTCTGCGACGAGCCAATGTTGGTGGCATTGAATCTTATTTAATGCGTCGGCAGCTTCGGTGGTGTGGTCACGTATCGCGTATGGCGGAGGAGAGAGTGGCAAAGCGTATATTATACTCTGAGCTGGAGGAGGGCAAGCGACAGCATGGCGGTCAACTCCTCCGGTACAAGGATGTCCAAACACGTCACATGAAGAATTGTAATATAGAGCCCTCTCGATGGGAGCGTCTGGCAGCACAGCGGCCAGAATGGCGCAGGTTGGTTAACAACAAGGTGCGGGAGTTCGAGGATCAACGTAAAATTGACCTTGACGTCAAACGCGACCAGCTCAAGGCCCGTCCACCTGCTGCTATCACATATAATTATGTAAACAGGGTACTTACGTGTCCTCAATGTGCACGGAGTTTCGCCGCAAAGATAGGTTATATTAGCCATCTGCGAGCGCATGAGCGCAAAAATACCGATTAGGAGTCGAAGTGGTCGCCATGGCCGAAATCGGTCGGACTCATCATCATCATCATCACACTATAAATCTAAAAGGTACATTTTTAATGTTATACGTCTCAAAGTCGATGATGGCTATTTTAAACGTTTGCAGAATTGGAAAACCAGGTTTGTTTATAGTTCAATGCTATTAAATTTAATCTTATCCACAGTTTTTTTTAAGTATCATATATTATGTTATCTATTGACAATTTTGATATAGAGAGATACTAACATAGAAATTAACGAGTCTTAAATAATCAACTACCTATTCATTACGTTTCAGGTTAAATAAAGAGTGGTTCGGTATAAAAGTAGCAGCGTATGATATGGTAAACTGACCGGTTTTTTTTTAATTGATTTATTTATCGAAATCCTCCATATAAACAAAACTTCAAAATAAAAATTCATTCATATTCAATCAAATGATCACCTGGAAGATTTAGCGTTACTTGTTCCAATGTACCTTTAGTATTTTGAACACCAAAGTAGACACTACTTTGGCGATTTTGCATTTTTCACCGAAAATGAACTCCCCTACAAAAGTACTTTCAGAGCTTGAAGTACTGGTATTTCTGACTGCCTTGAGTAAGAATCAGTTAACTAATGCAACTGGTTTATATTAAATCATATTCTCTAAAACGCAAATGAGCTTATAAAAAAAAACCTAATACGGTTCTAATAGTGCAGTGTATACCAAATTAAAATTGGCAAATAACGGTGTTCAAAAAGTCAAAATTATGTTGCTGTAATGAACGCCTAAATGCACACAAGCTTGTTTTTTATATTTTAAACTATAGTGTATAAGGATTACAAAAAATAATTACTGCATAATCAAAACCGATCAGTTCGAAAAGATACCATTTATCATATACTGCTACTTTTTATCGGGACCACTACTCCAATGCTGGTAAATGCTACTAACTAATAAAGAGGTCTTCAATAATTAAACCAACACGATTAAAAACAATATAAATAATGTAGGTATCATCTAAAGTCTAGTTATACGAATCTGTGGACCGCCATAAAGTGTACCTAATATTTAATATACCTACTCATGGTTTGACATTTCGCGAAATTATTTATTCGTAATGTTGTAGTAGGGTAAAACAAGAAAAATTATGTGATACTTTCCGTTACGATACTTACCTACCTATTACAGTTTTTTACGTTATGTTAGCACCATACTAAATTCAATGAGATCGTAAGATATTCATTCATATATTTATAACAACTATAATTTAGGAAACATATTTATTTATTGACAAAGTCACGAGATTTACGTGTTTTGCATCAGATTTTTTATATGTTTAACCCTGTTCATAAACCTACCCACTTAGTTTCTAGGCCAATTTATGCTATCAAGTTCTAATTTACTACATAAACAAAGCTAATCACGGGCTATTCTAAAAGCATTAACATTCCAAACGCTAGCAGTGATAGAAAGTAGGTCCGGCAGCTCATTGTAGGCACACTGGAGCTGCACCATAAGTCGACAAGTATGTACCTAACCTTTTCATCACACCAGGATGCTTAGCCAAGTTGCCAAGCGCTAGCGCTTAGTAGCGTATCGTAGTTTTCCCTCTCTGTCACTCTTTCATATTAGAGCGACAAAGACAGTTAGCTGCCATTGACGATTAAGCGCTAGCGGTTGGCAACTTGGCTACGCATCCTGTTCGGTAAGTGCGCCAAAGCGCTGCGGCGATGCGCGCCGTAGATCCGTCATTACGCCCTAGGGCTATCAAGGATTTTCATACAACATTACGTCGCACAATCGCGCCGCCCGCAGTCGACGCAGGCGGGCGGCGGCAGCGGCGCACGCCGGGATTTCTGTTATAAAAATGAAAAATTTAAGTCATCCCTGAGTTTGAGAAATCATTTAGACCATTTTAGAGTAGTTTTGTGTCATATATTTCTAAGGTAGCTGTCATAGCCGTCACGTATCCGACAAAGTAGTTTTTTCGTGGAATGCACCTTAAAGTGGTTGTAATGTACCTATAGTCGGCGCGATGCATGTCGGAATTACACGTTATACACGGTCGGTCGGTGTATAAATCGCAGTAGGTAACTTACACTAGTGGGGCGGTCAGTGCTGTAGGATTTTAGACAAACATAATGTTAAAATGAGGATGTTTCCCTAAAGAGGTTTAGTGAATAGTACATTGTGCATCAAGGGAGGTAAGTACGGAATAACTAACGAGAGTGTTAGAAGCCCGACGCCGTTAGGCGGAGGGCTTTTATGACTCGAGTTAGTCCAGTTAGTATTCCGCTTACCGACCGTGATGCATACAATGTTTTTCATCACACTTGCCAACCAAAAAATAAGTTTTAAGACATAATATTATTAAATGACGCACTGACATTTCTATTATTCCCAAGGGAATTTCACTTTTCTATTACTCCCGCCAAGGCGCTAAGCCGTGTGGTGACGGCAGTAAGAATACATTTGTCATCACCCCAACTCCTCCTGCGGGTGTCGTAAGAGTCGACTAAGGGATTGAAGTGTCACTGATCATTTCTACAAGATGATGGGCTGCAGCGTCAATGTCATCATAGTGGACACAGTACTGCGATCGCCAATCCGCTTGCCCAGCGTGGCGATTATGGGCATTTACCTCCTAATGCGTCTATACGCATAGTTAATAGGAGAGGCCTACGTCCAGCAGTGGACTAACATAGGCTGATGATGATGATGATGATTACTCCCGCTGCGCGCGCAAGCAACGCCGCGCTATGAATTAGACAGCAAGTGTGATGAAAATGAATTTAAACAAGGTAAGGTAAGATAAAACGGTTTTTAGGACGGGGAAAGACAAAAAGTCGTCTTTCTGGCACAGCGTCTGCTGGTAGCATTTTGTCCAACCCCATAAAAAACCGTTTCATCTTACCCCAACTTACCTTATTTCTTCGTTGCTAGTGTTGACTAAAGACAGTCAGTAAATGGGAAATAGGGACAGTTTCAGCTGTAGAGAAATGGTGCACCCTCTATATAGATGTGAGGGATAAAATATAACAAATTTTCCCTGCAACTGTAGTTACAGTTAAGGTGCATTCAGACTATTTCAGACCAAACGAGCATTCGCTCGTATGGTGTAAAATTGTAAATCCACCTCAAAGTTACTATTACTTGCAAAGTCATGGTACGGCTACCGTACAATTTGTACACTTATATCCCATAGTTTTCCTGCAACTAAAACAACTGGCAATAGTATGCATGGTTACTGAAACTTAAATTCCTTAGTCGACTTTTATGATTGTGACACCCTCGGGAAAAGTTGGAGAAATGTGAGAAAGAGGAGTTTATTTTAAACACTTAAAACGCTCAAAGCAAGGCGTGTCCTTACTTGCAGTACACAACGTACAGAATTATTTAGGGTTACGATCGGGCAGCGGGGCAAGGCCGCAGTGTGCGTATACATATACGTAACGTTACTATTTCTGTCAGATTGCATGTATTTTTTAAACATTTGCCCAATTTTATTGAGATTCAATCAGACTGAAATATAAATATTTACTTTAAGGAACGAGCTTGTATAATTCGAGTAAAAAGCGAAGGTATTTTTTACAACATGTAAAATGTACAATTCTATACTTCGTTTTTTTTAGCATTAGAAAGACCTTTGCAGAACGAGATATAAGGTTTTTTTACAGGCAAATTCTGCGGATCGAACAGTAAATACGAGTTATTAAATATCACGAATTTATTATCATGCTATATTAATACATACATTACTCAGTGTTGTGAACAGATAAGAAACATAATGTTAGTTAATTTATATTCTAAGATGAAAAGATAATAATTTTAATAAATTGCGTTTGCAATTTGTCATGGAAAGGTTGTACATTAAAAAACCTAAAGAGGCAGAGTTCTCACACAATTTTAAAATGTCACTGTCTGTCATTCGACTTCATATTGTTGTCGGTTGAGTCGGTTGTGTTTTATATTGTTGTTAGCTTTCTTAAAGATTGTTGTTATCGTTTTTGTTCAATTTCGTTATTAATTGTTGATCTATTTAGATATTTTGTTTGTTGGTGCACATTTAAAATGGATGAAAGCAAAATCCTGTGACTACCAGTGAAAAGCGGATGGTGGTGAATATTTACAAATTAAGAAATGTGCCATAGAAAGGAATAGGTATCCCACTAAATCGGAACGTGTGAAAAAGATTGCTGAGACTGCTGGCATATCGTTGGCTACGGTATATAACATTTTAAAAGAATATAATTTTTTAAATGAAATTAGATAATGTAATAGATAACACTGTGGAAAAAAATATTATAAACGTTGGTGGTTCCGAGTCGTCGAACTCTTCCACTGACAGTAAATAAAATTATGTATGTCATCTGAGTTTTATTTTCTAATTTGTTACCAAATTCAAACTACATTAGAGCGTCCCAGACCGCCTATAATGGCGACAAATACTAAACGACGTTGCCGATGCGTAGGGTTGTCTTAGTATTGTTATCTGCTCAGTCTTTATGACACCGTGTCCGCTTTTATACTGATAGTTTTAATCCTTAAATGCATGACTTTTAAAAGTATTGGGAGTGCATAATGTAAGCGAGATTAAATATGCAAATATTGTTAAATTTTAGACTGTAAACTTCATTAAATTCAGTAAATGTAAAATCGGTACGATATTAGTTACAAATAAAAAAAATACTTTGTTAAAAACCGCCAAACACTAAACGAAAACTTTCAATATATAATCTAAATTGCCGCCATCTTGCTTATAAAACACTTATAACTTTTTTAAATACCTACAGTTTTGCCAACAAATTAATAATAAATGTGAAAACTATGCGTTCAGCTATCGGTAAATATCAAATGATATGTATATACATAACTTCCGAGAAATTCAGTGGTATCGGCCGAAATCGAAGAAGGAAGGTTTACAACCACTGCTTCTTTATACACCCGTTTGACAGATAATTCTAATCTTAAATAAAACGAAGTATAAAGACAGTCGATAATGTCTAAGGGTCTCCCCAAACCTATGAACGCTTTCGCATTTTTAAAGAAAATCGCACGTTATCACCGTCGATCTCTGTCGTCCGAGTTGTTTCTTTTTGGCTCTTATAGTATATATCGATACCTCCTACGTATACTGGTGCAAGTGCAAAATCATCATTTTCCAGGAGAGCTGTTCAAAGGTACAAAGTTCTGTAACTAGCTAATACAATGAAATAATTTCATGATATTTTCAAGAATTTAAAACAAATACATTTTAATACCATCTACATATTTACTTTTTTGAAATAATTAGTAGTTTTTGAGAAAATGGTAGTTACACCAGTATACGTGAAATTTACGAGTTCTTGTTTTTGATGAACTGAGACAACTACCGTATACGTAGTATACTATGACTCGATGAATACGGATATATTTTTAGTGCCTTTGATGTATATTTTGTATCATGCACCGTATTTATCTAAACAAACCGGAGTTGTTGCTCTGATGTTTTTTATTGGTTAGTTTTCGCCTGATTTGTCACTTGTACCAGTATACGCCTAAATTGATTAATCATGTACCAGTATACGTTGAAGTTTTTTTTTGTATGTTATGGGCAATGCAGGAAGTCTAAAAGTATATAAATACAAAGAAAAATAAACGCTTAAAATAAAAAATAAAACTGATTTACAATCATTTTTAAATAAATATATTTTTTATTATTCTTGGTGTCCTACCGGATTAATGGTAACTGGAAGAAAGTCTTGAAACAAACACATAGTTTTAATTTCAAGTAATCAAGACATGTCTTACAACATCAAAAGGCAACATAACAATTGAAGAAATAACATCAACATAAATATTTCGGCGTTGCTTTTATAAAATAAATATATACACGAATTCGATGCCATACTTCAATACTTCTTAGGTGCGTACAGTAAGACGTAACTACTTAGTAATGATTTTAAGACTCAAATTAAAAGAAGTATATATTGGAACTACTAAGTAGGCTTCTTTCGTTTTAGTGTAAGTATGTAAAAATTCAATGTCTTTATAAGTAGCTGATACACTTTTTTTACTGTCTGGGCTAGACTTAAAATTATAAACCACGTGTCATTCGTCCATCCAATACTGGTGGTAGGTTTGAGAGGACGATATTATTAAAGACATTATATAGGAATTAGAAAACAATTTAAATTGTTACGAATATTATTCACTTGTTATTCAACATGGACCAAAGGGAATATTGTAAGCTCTGATTTCATTTAGTAATTAGAATTCTTAATATCGGCTCGCAAAGAATATGTATGCTTATGAGCAGCCGTCGGTATCTTCTTACCCCTTGACTTAGCGATCCGATAAAAATAGTTTGTCCCTTTCGGTCTTATCCGTACATATATAAGGTGGTTAGCAGGCAAGCACTCTGTCTAGGCTTCTACATTGATGTACTTTTAATATATTGTTATTGAACACGGGACACTCGAAATACATAAGACGGTTATGAAAAAAAATATCATGGGAAAATTAAAGAACGTCAGTTGTGTTGCTGTGTTATTACATATATGCAAAACACATTACCTAATTGCTGGCCAGATTCGTATTCGTATTCGGTCTTACTAATATTCAGCTATCTATATTAGCTCAGCTGGCAAGCAGTAATCTACTATTTTTTTTATATTTAGTTAAGTAGGTAGGTTACGCATAATTCATTTAATTTAACATAACAACTAATCAAATGACAACAATATTGCTAAATAATAAGCAATAGAGCCTACTTTTATGTGTAGATTTTAAAGTGTTGCTCGCGCATACTGGTATAACTTCCGCCCGCGGCGATAAGTGTACTGCGTATAGTGGTACAAGTCACTTAGCTCAGTATACGACGTTCGAACCAAAAAAAAGGTGTTAGTTATATCAGTATACGCCACTTTATTTCAAAAACTAGCGGTAATTTCGCCACAAAATTTTTATAGCTTGTAGATATAAGTATTTTGAACCCAAATATGCAAAAAACGAAAATGGTAAAAATGTCACTTGCACCAGTATACGTAGGAGGTGTCGATATCTTAGTAATAAAGGTTTTCTTTCTTCTGGAATCGATTTAGCCGAATTTGCGTCTTTTAAAATAATTAGCTAAGAGTTTTAAAACGTCTGTAGAGTGTAGAGCTCCATTTTTTACTGGACTAGAAACTGCTATCTTAATTTCTTATCAGGAAATTTTGACTTACAAATTGTAGCATTTATTTCTTAAATTTTGACTATGAACGGTGACCTCATCTATTGGCTATTGTAACATTTAAGCGACAAGCTAATGTACAGTCACCCCTTTAATTCAATTACCGATGAAACTCGACCCATTGTTTATGAGTTTGACTCACACTTGACCGGGTCATTTATCATTTATCACCATAAATTACCAAGCGGAAGACTAAATATAAATCCAGTGCAATCGAGTTAATACATTCCAGAAAGACGTAACTGCATTTGCTTATATGGAAGCTTTCAAAGAAGGAGAGATTGAAACGTATCACATTTCTGATGGCGCATAAATCCTTATGATATGGATGATTTTTATAGAGCGTGGTAAAGCTGTAGCCATGTGTTTTTATACCAATATGATTTCAGTATTCCCGTTGCTGATGCGAGTGATTATCGCAATCCAATACTGATTATTTAGTATTCGATTTATATGGGTACAAATAAGCGAACTTATACGAGTAAGCTTCCAGTTAGGTAGGTACAGTAGATACCGCTGAGAGCCTGTTTCGATTTTAGTCCATCCCCATTTTTGTCATTTTTCAATTGTGTCGATTGTTGTGAAAGATAGAGAAAAATCGACTTCAACCGATTTCTCCAAGATCTCATCGTCAGACACCAACTTGGTGCCAACAACGGGATACCTTTTCGATTATAAAATATATTTGAAAATCGAATCTCGATTCTCGGAGATATCAAGGAAACACGCGCGTTGCCGACCCTTTAAAACGTATGAATTCCTTTTTTTGAAGAACTCGTAATGTTGGCCCTTGAGAAAACCACGAGTTTTCAATATCGTTCCTCTTCGTAGTTGGCTGTGTCGGTCACGGCAGTAAGAATACATTTGTCACCGTCCAACTCTTCCCGCGGGTGTCGTAAGAGCCGACTAAGGGATTGAAGTGTCACTGACCATTCTTTGATACAAGATTGATGATGGGCAGCAGCGGCATCATAGTGGACACATTACTGCGATCGCCAATCCGCTTGCCCAGCGTGGAGATGATTAGGCACCTCCTAATGTGTCTGTACGTATAGTTAATAGGAGAGGCCTACGTAGCAGTGGACTGAGATAGACTGATGATGTGACTCGTCGTAGTGATACGATAAGAATAACAGCACTGCAGTCAAAAATATTTCTGTATCAATCATTCATGTTTTCCGAATTGCAATTTGGTGAAGTATTTTTTATTGAAAAGGTTCGAGATGATATTGATTGGTTAGTGCTTGGTTTTCGTTACGTTAGTAGTGGGTATAGCGAATAGAGTTAACTGAGCATTTGTGCATTTTATGCATCTAGTCAATCAACTTTTATCGTGCAGTTTACTTATTTACCCCCTTATTCATAAACGTCTGCTAACTTAACAAGCCGCTAATAATTGTTTGTCCCTTTCGGTCTAAACTATGTGTCCATAAGAGCAAAAGGGACAAACAATTATTAGCGGCTTGTTAAGTTAGCAGATGTTTATGATTAAGGGGATTAGTGCATAATAATTTGTGACCTGTGACGTCTAGTTGTCATTATGTATAATCTAGTTAAATCCCTTATTCATAAACCTCTCCTTATTTAGCAAGCGGCTAAGTTTTATTTGTTTCTTTCGTCCTTATCAATATGCCTAAATCTATAAATTACACTACCAAACATATCAGCAAGAATCATAAAAAAAACAACAAAGTGCGATTCAAGGGTTCCGTACGAGTATCCATTTACCTATCATACAAAATCAACTATCTAACTATCGCGGTTCACGAGATACAGCCTGGTGATAGACGAATAGACAGCGGAGCCTTAGTAATAGGGTCCCGTTTTAATATCCTTTGGGTACGGACCCCTAAAAATGGGGAATCTTTATGAATGTTACCGTAAACTCTTACTTTAAACATTCAAAACATGGTATTTTGGAAGGAGCTGTAAGTAGGTAGGATATTAAAATTCGAAGTTATATCCAGTCTTCCTAGTTATCTCAAGCAGATAGGTACACCGAAGCAACCGGAACTTGGGTTGATATTATTTTTACCTACGCACGTTGTGATTATGAAGACTTAATTGACCAGCCTCCGTAGCCTAGCGGTAGCGACCCTGCCTACGAAGCTGGAGGTTCCGGGTTCGAATCCCGGCGAGGGCATTCTTTGTGTATTTATTTATCACAAATGTTTGTTCCTTGGTCATGGCTGTCTATGTATTTAAGTATCTATATGTATCTATCTATTATATATATCGTCGCCTGGTACCCCACATCACAAGCCTTAATTGAGCTTACCGTGGGACTAGGTCGATTTGTGTAAGATGTCCCAATATATTTATTTTATTATTTATTTATTAATTGATGGTGTAAAACTGCAAGTAGATTACTGGTCACTTCATCTCGTAATACTTAATTGTAAAACATGTACTTACAGTAGGGAAAAAATGTATCATATTTCTCGGCTCGTCTTCGTTTTCGTCTTTTGCCGTCATATTTTAAGTTTGATTTAAATATTCAATTAGATTGCGATGCTAAAATATTTTATTTATTTTACGTCAAGAAAAAAGGCTCAAGTTGTAGTATGCATTCACGACATAGAGTTTTGGCTTATATTTAAAAGATAATCTTAACTACGAAGACGATCGTCTTCGTTTTTTGCCGTCTATCCATAACTAAAGAATCGTGATTCCATGACACCCTATTAGTGCGCATAATATTTGCTAGGCAGTATAGTCGTTCTTTGTACGAGTATGCTATATCCTACCCTGTGAGAGACAGTCCCGCACGGGTAAGCGCAAGTGCCTGGGGCGGCACTATTAAAAAGGCGTGTCGTAAACTGCTTGGTTCCCGTCTAAGTCTTTTAAATTAAAACTGCGAGAAAGTTTGCTCTAAATTCTTTTATTATTTGTTTATCTTTCTGCATTCAACTACCAGTTTCTGACTGGACAGGATTTTTTCCTTTCTCGCGTTATGTGACATATAGGTAGGGGAAAGTGGGGCAGCTTTGAACACCTTTTTTTGACCTTGAGTTTAACCGATAAAATGAACTATAAAGAATTTATTTTTGCACCAAGGCGATAGTACCGTTATTGAAGTATACAACATCACCATTTCATTATTAAATTTCTGTACTGTTGTTGAGATATATCAATTTAAACAAAAATTGGCATTTTTCCAAATGTGCCCCATTGGCAGGGCACTTTGAAACATTGCAAGGGGCACTTTGATATACGATTTTGGGGTACTTTGGTACATGTATCAAAGTGACCCTATTATGTTTCAAACTGCCCCCTAAAGTCACTAACACATCTGACTAGTTGTAAACATTTTCAATGTTATAGATAATCAGTCAATTGTGTTCTTTATCTTTGGAATGTATTAGTACCTAATTAGGATTCAGTTTATTAAATTATAAACAAAATAAAATTAACTTTTGTTTATTTTACATATAACCAAAAACACAGATTTACAAAAATTAATTACTATTAATCAATCAATATTATAAAACTACTTTAATGCAATATTTTAACATAATTTCCCAAGTCGGTGATGTAATGTGGATAACGGTATACCTACTGTACTTGGTTGCAGCGGCTCTTAAGGACAGCGTTTTAGAGGCAGCCTCTGATATGGCCGTTCCCATTGTCTCTTCATTAATATAGTATCAAAGGCCGCAACTATTTAAAAAAAAAATAGATGTTGTTAAACGTTATATGCCTTCAAAAGTAGCAGGGGCACTGTGGTGCACTAGAGGGGCACTTGAGAACGTTTAAATCTGCCCCATTTGCCAATTTTTCAAAGTGCCCCTTCGGACAAATAAACAAAAAACTGATTTTTATAATAAACTGTTAAGCATTCGTTAAAAACAACTATACAAAATGATTACTGAATTGATGTACTTACCGTTTATCAAAATTGTAACCCATAAATGTCTTAGCTTTCACTCAAAAACATGATCGACAAATTCCAACGTTATTTACTCGCCGACCTCGGAAACACGTAGTGACACGCCAAGCCGCACCAGGCGACTGGCGAGAGCCGGCGTCATTGGTGTGACACTTACACATACAAAGCTACGATTTAGTGTTGCTGCGTAACAGTTTAAGTCTATGGGTAAGAGAATAGTGTAGGTGTTCAAAACTGCCCCTTGTACCAATCTACCCCGCTTCCCCCTATGTAGTTTTTATATTTCCATGAATTCTATGGATATAAAGATACCACTACCGGTTTAAAAATATAGTATATACTTATAGTTACATAAACTATGCCCTAGACGACTAACTGCTGATATCTGAAAACATACGAGAAACTTTGATCACTTGGAGTAAACATACGTGGACAAAACATAGCAAGTATAGCAACAGTAAGTATTAGTCTGACGTTATCTGTAGCAATGACAGGGCAGCATCAAGTGGATTCGTCGATTTTCGGGTCGTTCGGGTCAGAAGCCTCAGTATTAACTTCCTACAGTAAATCTTGGAGAAGGTTCTGCAATGGTATTCGTACTTTCCTCAAAAGGTATGCGCTTGATTGATAGAAATTAGAAGGAATCACGGACCAAACGTTTATTCCGTGCTATTTGCAAAATCTCTTTGAGTTCGTACGTTGCATCCCGTCCCTCGATGGCATCGTGCGAGTGACGGCTGAATCGGCCCTGTCACGTGTCACGACGTGTCACCCACAATGGCCTTTTCAAGCGGCAGTATCCCGGCGAGGCACCTACACGTGAAGTTATCGCTATGAAAGTTTGTTCGTTTCCTTTCGGAGAACGGCTATTTATAGAAGTCGGAAAAGTTGGATGACAAAATGTATGTAGTTAAGTCTTATTTCAGAACACGTAGGTAGGTACCTCTGTCCAACGCGCAAGATTAAATGTTAGCATATTTTATGTTTAATATAAATATCCAATTAGACTGCGATGCAAAAGTTCTAAATTGTCTTATTCTACTTCAAGACAAAAAGGCTCTTGATGCATAGAGTTTTGGCTTATCTTTAAAAAATAATCTTTTCTATGAAGAAGTGCTGATATTTAGGCATAAACAAAATTCACCTAAATTTTAACACCTAACGAGTACGTCGATTAATTTTCTATTCCATTTCCCTAGTAGAGTGGCCTTTATTAAATATTGAACATTAAATCCACAATTTTATAGATCGATGTATGTAAACGTATTTATTTGATAATTATTTTAAAAAATGAGTTAAAGGAGGTAAGCTGCATTCTTATTAAAATTACCTATAAATTAAATTGGTAAATATTGTTTACCTACAGTTTCTGTTACTGTCGTCGACACGTCTCGAGATTTCGAGAACTCCATGAGTAATTGTCTCAGTACGGAGGTCCTAAATTAACAAAGCCAGAACAGCTTGGAAACTTAGCATTGCATACCAATAGTGACAATATTAACTTGGTTACAAAATTGATACACAACTTTATTGCTTAATCTGTACTCGATGCTTATGGACGTGAACGTGGGCTTTACGTGAAGCCCATTTTCTTTGAACTAATATGTAAAGGGCTCATATAGAGGCAAACGAGCCGACGGATCGCCTGATGGTAACCGACACCCCCAGATACAGATACGGATCTGTATCTGTATCTGGCAGTCAGTTTTTTGTAGTTCTAAATAGTTATAGTAGCATCTAGCACCTAGAGTAGGTACCTAGATCTTATTAAAAATCGTTCCTTGCTCAAACTTCAAAAAGCCTCCTAGGGCACCTATTCTGAGTCCCAAAATCCCAGGGGCAACAGGAATGCACATATTTTTGGCTACCCTGTATAAGTACACCACGCAACACGTAGTTTGATTCCAACTAGACACGCGATTGTACACGCATTTTAATAGAATAAACACGGTTTTCTGACCCGTCTCCATGGGTAGGTACGGAATGAGCAAGAAAGTCTCAACTTAAACGAAAATTCTAAAAGTCTTTAGTTTTCCCTACATTGTCAGAACTTATAACAAATATTATATCAGATCACTATTACTTATGTAAGTTTACTTCAATTGACCTAAACTTGCAAACAAACATACAAGACGTGTGTAGTCTACACTAGCCCAAAAAATAATTGTAAATTGTGTGTTGTAAAAAATAATGAGTAAGGTTACAAATATTTCCTGTGGTGTGGACTCATGAAAGTTATGGGCTAGAACCCTAATTTTATTGTGTTGGACGAAAACAAGCCGATAGGTGGCTTCCGGTTCTTAAGCATAATGTGGTCAAAACCTAATTTGTATGTCCCAGAACTGTTAACTTTCGTAATGTCCACAAGAAAGACGCCCGTTTTGCGAACGCTGTATGACCCACGTACTTAATAAGCTAGCTATGTAGGTAATATGTTTTTATGTATAAGTACATATACCTGTCCGGCGTCTGACGGATCGCCTAGTTTATTGGAGACGTGAATAGACCTGCGTCAAACCAAGTGTCAGTACAAAGACGTTGCTAGCTCATAATAGAACAGAAGCTGACTCACCTTACATTTGGCTAATCGAAGGTTAAATATAACATCAATATTACGTTACGTTTATAAAAGAACGTGAGCCAGTTTTAGACTTGCATCATACGCAATGAATTTCAAACATTTCGCGGTTCAATGTAAATGTTAAACCATGCTTCGTAGATTTAGTAGCTGGATATTCTGGAATGATGAAAAATTCTTAGAATTAGGATAAGATTCCAAAATATGTAGGTGTGTGTATACAATATGTGTTTATTTAGTGTATATCTTTATGGGGCGACCTTTTCACGGGAAGTGTATTTGCACCACATGTGTTGGTCATGGTTTTTGTAATTTTGAATAAACCTGACCGAAGTCAGTGTATAAAATGTTAATTTTAAACGTTGATTCCAATATATTCAAATAGCCCAAGGATCCCAAATAGCAGTCTATGAGGTAATTACAAGAGATTCAAGCTGTTATCGTTTGCTTTACAATGTACAAGTAATAACAATAAGAGCCGTATTGGTCGCTGCAAAATAATACTGCATAACAAAGGTTTAATAGGAGCCATGTCGTGGTTCCTGTAATTAATTAAATTGACCCTTACCCGCGGGCTCAGAAAGCATCTATAAACAAACGATATCCAAACCATTTTGCCCCTTGTTACCCTCCTTTAGTCACCACTTTTGCGTGAAATTGTATCGGAATTGTCAAGAATTTGGTATTTTATTACTTGGACGGTTCACCTAGTGTTCTGGCAGAGGGTCGCTATAAAGGGACCGAGTTTATCCTCTGTTGTTAGTAATAAGTTTATTAAGAACACGACGAAGGTACTTTGATTTGCTTTCAGTGTACCTTTAGTAGTTTCCGAAGTTTTGGAAACAAACATACTTCGTTAACCCGAGTGTATTAGCAAATTTACCTTTAAATAGAAGTTTCAAACTTAGTAGCTTTTTAATAATAATTAAATTATGAAAGAATGAAGTCTATAATTAATGCTGGAAACCGAAAAAAAGGAAGCTTACGAGTAGGTAGGTACTGAGATATGGTCAAAACTAAAAATACCAACTGCAATACCGGGTACCTAGGTATTTGATTTGATGCCTATGTGTAGGTACACAATGAAATAGGGTGGTGTGATAGAGAAGAAGCATTTAGGTACTCTGCGTAAATGGATATAGGTTGAATCTGAATAGATAGGTAATTTATCATCAGCCTCTTTTAGTCCACTGCTGGACGTAAGGCCTCTCCTGTTAACTATGCGTATCGACGCATTAGGAGGTAAATGCCCGTATAGCCAAACGGGTTGGCGATCGCAGTAGTGTGTCCACTATGACGATGCTGCTACCCATCATCAATCTTCTATAAAGGAATATACACTTCAATCCCTAAGTCGACTCTTACGACAACCACACGAAGATTTGGGGCCGACACCATGATGCGGCTTTGAGCCTAACTACTCTTGAACCAATTCAACTATCACTAGGTATAGATATGGTAAGCGCTTTCTTCTATACTCTGTTTGGTTTGGTGTTTAACAAAAGGTAAACAATGTTGCAGTATCTTTTTATTGAAAACTACGAGTAGAAAATAAGTTTTAGCAAATATACATAATATAACAAGGAAATACAGGGATTTACATTGTTTTTGATTCGTTCAGTACCTAGTTTGGATATTTGTATGCATTTTTCAATAAAAATATACTGCTAGATTGTTTACCTTTTTTTAAACACCAAACCTAACAGAGTATAATCTCGGGCAGTGATTTTTGACCACAAACCATCATAACATGAGCACTACGCGTAATCTTTTTAAAATAACTTTTATTGATTTTAGTAAATATTGCCAAAGTATTACATGAAATGAACTAAGCCAATGTTACATTACAACGGATGTTTTCAGGAAAACTTATCAATAAGTCTCGATTCTCATTGAAACTCTTTTGTGATGGCTTGTTAAAGCAAAATATAAAATACTAAACCTCCGAAATGTATTGCTACAGTGACGTTCTGGATTACGTACTTGGAATGCACTTTAAATAATAACTACGTATGTGGGAATCGAATATACGACCGGTATAAATCAGGCTGACAGCGTCGACTTACCGCAGGACGTAGATTACCTTTCAACAGACGCTGTTATTACAATAAAACTAAATAAGTACTTTAACAATAACTGAAAAACCATAATATAGGGACGGGGCTATACTAAGGTATGAGATAGTGATATTCACCTCTCATTCCTTAGTGTAGCTCCGTCCCTACAACTTACGTAAGAACTTACAGGTGTATAGCTGGCCTTTGAATTTATATTTCTGTTAAAAAACATGCCTAGTTTGTATCGACAACGATGATCAAGCTTGACGATAAATAATTATTCTTACCAATCTCATTTGAGCTCGATTATATTATTTAGCCTGAAATCCGCTTAGCCAAGTGATTCTAATAGCGCGAATAGGAAAATGTTGAATGTACAGTCAAGTGCAAAAATAAGTAACGAAAGAATCCGTTCATAAATATGTTACGACGTTCTTATTACACAGAATTAGAGTGCACTGGGACATATTTTTGAACGTTTTTGTATACCCCTTATTTTGTCTTCGACTGTATATCAACTATAAAGAAAATGACCATAGTGAGAGGCCATAATATATATATTTACTTATTTTTATTTTTCGTAAGGCCTTTTAGTATTCAATAATTATAACATATTATTTTGGGTACGTTCTTTTAACTTTCGTATGCTTGAGGGTATGAGGATGTGCAGGTGTGTAGCTAAGTAAAAAAATATGCATAAACACAGTATAAAGTTAGCACTGGATTGTACGATAAAGCTGACAAAAGTTCCAAGATAGGTACATCGCTAAATAGGCGCAAGTAGAACGCTCCATCTAGTGGAAAGTAGTGATCTACGCCGCAGAAGGTTGGTCCCCGATCCTCGTCCGCTCAAACCGTTTCACATAATCCGACACGATATCGATATCGAAACCGACAGACTTTATCCTAAGTATTCCTATCCGATGACAATTTACGTGTTTTTGCTATCAATGTAGCCATTTAAATAGTTTTATAATCATGGGGCAGACCCCATCGTTAGAACGAAATTGATGAATCGATTATAAATCTTTTTAAATAAGTATGACGTAAACTAGCTTACAGCACCTCACCCTCACAGCCAGAAGGCCGAGTGTAGGTAATAACTTATAAAAGACGTTTTTTATAAGTTATTACCTACACTCGGCCTTCAGGTAGTTACACCCAACATGGTGCATTTGCGAAATAGTTTTTTATTATTATGATGTGAAACGGGGTATTTTCCATGTTTTGATTAATGATGGGTTACTCTCTGAAGATGACATTTGCAACAGTACCGATATATCGAGTACCTACTC